>OVAN01000426.1:0-61228 GCA_900406275.1 Anastatica hierochuntica
ATTTAGCGACGATTTCTATCGTCGTTAAACGTCTGTTTTCTTGTAGTGTTTCAAGCAATGTGGGAAAGTTTCATTAGATTGAACAAGAGGATTACGAGTCCTTTAGGTACACAAATACTTAAACACAACTAATCAAAGATAACTAACATCAACATAACCTAAGTAATTTCAACCAAAAAACATAACCTAAGTAAACTAATCTTGAACCATATTACACACTTGCATACTTTTACAAAATAACAAGACAGGGAAAGAGCTGAGAATTGAGATATTTACGTTTCAATATATGTCAGTAATAAATTTATAATGCTGAAATTACAAGTATACAGATTACAAATACTATAATCCCAAGTTGGGTTGAATGACATATCACATCCAAATAAATATAAGAATAGTTTCTGAAAACAATAATATTGAAAAGAGAATAGAGAAGTCAAAGGGACCATGTTGATAAAGGGAAGACATGACTCCCATCTCTTGTTTCCACTACCTCACGCGCCTTTGCTCTCTGCCAATTGTATTCCAATATTCATTTTCAATACTTATACTAATAATTAATCGCATCCAAACAAATAATTGTCATAGAAACTACTAGCTAGTTAGATTTGAAACATACTATAAGATCAATTTGCAAAGGCAAGATTGGACTAGATAGGACTTGTTGTCACTCTCCAACATGTTTATTAGAGTGCATGATGATCAAATATTTTTTATAAGTTTGATCAACTTAAACTATAAACACTAAACCGTATACGTGAATAGTTCCATCAAAACATGTTGGACCCATGGCAACATCTCTACCACTAATTATCTTTTGGTTTGGTATATTGTTGAAAAATATTAGTATACCTGCATGAAATCAACAGCATCATTCTCTGAGTTGAAGTCATAAAAGGAGCTCGCTGCATTGAGTTTCATCGATAGAAACTGAATCCACACAACACAAAAAAGAATAAGAATGAGTAAAACATTAAGAAACATCATTTTTGGGTACTAATTAATTTATAATTTAATAACCTCGATTTGATTTTGTAGAGATTGGACATAATTTATTATCTCGTCAAGCATCGTAGCCATTCCCATATTCTGCAAAAAATATGTATTTGTACATTCTCATTATCACAAATAAAAAAAAAAGTTCAATATCTATATATATAGATTCACATAATTTGTATTTATACATTTATTTAGTCCATATTAATTCGTACCTTATAACATCCAGGAACCATATCTTGCAAGCATCTCAATCTCTCGTTTATTTTCCCTCGCCGAACCTTAAAATTTAATTTTAAATACATTTTCTTATTAACTAAAATGAACAGTTAATATTATCAAAATGTGAAAAATTGACAATATATCACTAATAATTAAACAAAAATATTAAAAAAATTTTACCCGTTCAGCTAAGCTGTGACTATCAGTGGCTTGGCCTCTTCTTGCTCTAACATGAACAACTTCTCTCTCTTTCTCTTTCTCTTTCTCTTCCTCTTCTGCTTCTTCTTCTTCTTCATCTTTTTCTTTCTTCTTCCTTTTCAACCTCTTACCTTTTTTCAAACAACCCTAAATTGTTTACAAAACAAAAGTAATTAGAAAAAAGAAAGAGCTATAATTACAAAGAAAGATTAGGGTTTCGATATTACGTACAGTTTCTGCGGTATTAACGTTCACACTCTCAGAAACACCACTATTCTCCGATGAAGACAAAGTCTGTAACAAAGTTTTTCTCTTCTTGGTCTCGTCATCGACGTTGTTGTTGTGATTTGAGTGAATCAAAGTCGAAGTTGAAGAGAAATTATTATTTTCACTGTCCGAAGACTTCCTAAGAAAATCAAGTGATTGTTGTTGACGATGAAGGAAAAACGAGTCGAGAGAGGGAGGAAATGTTTGAAAATGAAGGTTGTTGTTGTTTCGAACAGAATCAACTTGAGTTATGGAAGCTGAATATATATCCATGGCTATTTTCTGAAATTCACAAGATTGATTTTCGAAATAATTCGCCATTTTTTTTGTACGTGTTTCCAACAAGCTTGAGACTCTTTTATATTGATCGATTTGGAGTTTTTTTTATTAAAAATTTGTTTTATTTTTGATTTATAATTGAGGAAAATAAATTAAAAGAAAAAATAAAATAAAGAGAGAAAGAGAGCCACGTGGGCAAGTGAACGTTCTAGGATTTGTATGTCGGGGACTGAGAGCTATAGCCAAACTAAGGAAGTGGGACCAGTTGTTTTGGTCGTGGGTCCCATTAAGACTCTTCTCTTTGTAAGGGGGACGAACTAAATAAGTAAATATATTTTTTATAGGTTTTTTTTAATAAATAGTTTGGTGTAAGGTTAAGAAATAGTTGTATATCTTTAAATTAATTATTAATATTGGGAAGAAAATGACATGGATGTAGCCAAACTAAGTTCATATCAAAACTTGTTCTCATAAATTTTTAAATTTTTTTTGTCGAGAGAAGGTTTTATTTAGGTATATATATTCTCTTCCAAATGGCATTAGTCGACAAAATACAACATAAAATGTGTATATGCATATATTAAAGAGAAAAAAAGATTACGGAAATATGAAGAGAAACGAAAATAAATATTAAAAAGTCGAAATTGTATAATGAGTAAAAGACAAGAAATATGGTTCTTGTATCTCTACATATAAAACCAAAGTTCATGTCGACAATCTATAAATACGTAGTTATGTAGATTTTTCAGTTACCGAATTATTTTCTATTTATAGAGGAAAACCTTACACCTTTAACAGATTTGTTTTGATATAGATTTGTCCTTCTGATCATCGAGCACCCTAAGTTTTGGGAAAGAGTTAGGTTGCAAACAAAGGTCAATAATGTAGTTGTGTCATTACTATTGATTATAAGTTATGTGCGGTGAAAGGTTTTTTTAAACTTTGTCCGCTTTGAATTTAGGTGGAGAAATGTCTTTATCGATTTGGTTTCAAGTTCTTTTACAAAATGTCTCACACTAGTTAGAGTTGTGCTCTACTTATGGTTTAGTCAATTTTTGTTTAAACTTTTGATATGAGACTTTAGATTGATCTCATCAACTCTCTTCTTAAGCAAAGAACCACATATTGTTTCTCTCCAACCAATCATCTTTTCATCTATTTGTACCGTCGTTATCAACGATGGAAGATGCTGCCTAATCTAATCAATGATTAAGAAGACTTTCGACACAAGACATCTGACATTCTTATATTGCAGAATTACTTTGAAGGTCTCCTCACACATAGTCTAGTATAATATAGCTAGTATGATGTTGTATGTTTTGGGTCTATGTAGAGAAAATTTCGCACATATTTAGTTTTGATTTTTTTCTCAAAAGACCTCATACTAGTTGGAATTGGAATCTATTCGTATATTATACAATTTTTGTCTAAATTTCCGATATAAAACTTTGGATTGATTTCAACAATGAACGATTACGTTTATTTAAGAGGATTGGCTCTCTAACTTGTTCACTAATAGAAATAGTAAAGCGTCTACGCTCTAAATTGGAGTGCTTTAAATAGGGAATTTTGGAAACAAAAAAGGATGGGCTTTAAAATCGTAACGTGACATTACTTAACATTCACTGATCCTCTATCATATGAAATCCATGCCATGATGATATTATGTAAACATACTATTTCTATATTTCGTCAAAAAAATTCATAATAGTATGATGTCAAGGGTATGTATTTATTAATAAAACTCAGATCATATAGATATATACATTCCCAAAAATATCATCTAAATACAGATAACAACACACAAATCTCTAACTGTTAATTAACAAAATTAAAAACATGAATTATCACATACAAATGTTAGTGACCGTGTGACTAAATTTACTTACTGTTCCATTTCACAATAACACTATCAGGAGACTGTAACGGTCCATTCTTATTCACATCTGCAACATCCATTTCTGAACCGAACCCATTGTTCTGTATCTTCGTCAGCGTCTCCACGACGTGCGACATACACGGCCTAAGATCTTTATCCGACTGCAAGCATTGGAAAGCCAGCTCGGCAACGGCTATAACTGTCTGTCTCACTCTTGTATCCGTGTCGAACCCGAGTGATGGATCCACCATCTCGTGGAGTTTGTGGTTTTGGATTTTGACGACTGCCATGTTCGAGAGGTTGATCTCTTGGCGTGGTCTCGTGATGTCCACGGCTGGAAGCGAGGAGATCAGTTCCATTAACACAACCGCGAAGCTGTACACATCGCTTTTACTGGAGAGTTGATAGCATAGGTGGTAATCCGGGTCAACGTAGCCTGGAGTGCCTTGTGGAGCGGTTGATACATGTGATCTGTCCATAGGAAAAAGTCGTGAGAGTCCGAAATCCGCAACCTATAAATGTCGAAAAACAGGAAAATAAGTTAAGAATGTGATCAGATCAAATCATACAATCATTTTGGCCGCGGTTAGCTTGATAGATACAAAAGAAAATTACTGACCTTGACGTTGAAGTTTTTGTCGAGTAGGATGTTATTGGATTTAACATCGCGGTGGATGATCTTGGAGGCGTGGAGATACGTCAAGGCAGAGGCGGTTTCAACAGCGATCTTGAGCCGAGTAGACCAAGAAAGTGCGCTCGGGTTAGCCTGTGGACCATGTAAATGATCAGCAAGTGTGCCGTTTGCAACGTACTCGTACACTAGCAGTAACTCCCGGCTCTGTTTCGAGGAGCATCCGAAGAGAGCCACGAGGTTCGGATGGCGTAAACCCGTTAAGATCTCAACTTCGTTTCTAAATTGCTCTGCTCTTTTGAAGTTGTTATCATATAACCGTTTCACAGCTACGCTTCGTCCATCTTTAAGCTTACCGTAATACACAGTACCAAAGCCTCCATCACCGAGTTCTTTAGATGGATCAAAGTTATCAGTGGCTTCTTCGAGTTCTTCGTAAGAGAAGAGACGAACACCGACTAATAATTCCTCTGCTTTCTGAATGTCTGGAGGCTCCGAAGATGGATCTGAGGAGATGTTTAGTGGAATCAATGCTGAAGAAGTTCTGTAGCTTTTGATTTTTCGACGATGGTACACAAAGCAAAGTATGCTCGCTATCATTAATCCCCCGGTTACCGAGCCAACACCTGCGTTAGAAGAAACAGAAACTGTAAGGCTCGAAACAGAGGAGAAACTCTGAGAGTGTTTTGGCTTTCCTTTAACCAAGACAGAGCCTGGAAGGATTCCTACCTATAAGAATCTTCTTCGTCTTTGTCCTCATACCACCTGCAACAGCCATAGAAATGAAGAGACTAAGACGACAATAATCAGCGGGATTTCAGAAATGAGCATCGGCTAAAGATAAGACTGAGGCATGATCAGAGAGCTCATCAATCAAGTAGAATTTAGAAGATCATAAATGCAACAGGCTAGTGAGAAAACTAACTATTCGTCAATACACAAGTGGTTACCATTGCTGCAAGTATCATGAAGTTTAGGTCCATTAGGACAAAAGCAAACAAATTCCTGATCGTGAGTTCCACATCGTCCACCGCTGTTATTGCAGCGGCTGCAACTGTGTGCAGTCCAGTTCAAAACAAATCCCATCTTCAAAATCGCGGTATAATTCATCCTAAAATACCGATTCACATCAGACTCGGTACTAGCTGAAACAGGAATATCTACCAGTTTCTGGCACGACTTGGATGCAAAGTCTTTCTCATTTTCAAGAAGTTCACGGTGGAACATCCCAAAAGATCCATGACTCGTGTTGCCAGAACAAGAAAGAGGGTATATCGGAAAATCATCTGGCCGGTGGTCCGTGCAATTGTAAAATACAGAGAAGTTGATATGAGAAGGGCTCACAAAGAAAGGAGTTCTATGGAGGGTAAGATTATGTAGAGGGCTTGGACATGGATCATCTTTAAACATCTTCGAGTTTACAACATGAAACGACTGTTCCAAGTAAGATATGTTGTTGATGAAGTAATCCTCACCGGAGATCCCAAGAACAGGAAGCTCAAGATCATCATCACAAGCGAGTTCGAAGCCGGGATAGCCACAGAAAGGTTCTTGCTTGCCGGATAAGTAGAAGGGATAGGCGATCTCCGGACCTCTGCCGCATGATTTCGGCTCACAAGCTTTAAACTTTGGATCAAGAGAAAGGGTTTGAGATGCTATAACTATGAAGTAGAATATGGAGGTGTAGAGTAAACTTGGAGTTGGAAGATCCATTTTCGAGATAAGAACAAGAAAATAGATGAAGAAGAAAACAAAACAAAACAAAACAGAGAGGAGCAAAAAGGGAAGATTTTTCAAAGGAGTGGGTGAGAGAGTTAAAAGGAGTTTGTTCAACTAGTCACTAGTGTATGCATTAGAGAGTATAAAAATTTAGTTTGGTTGGACAACAAGTTGACTTAAAGAGTTAACTTTTATTTGCCTCTAAGGATGAAGATGACCCACAAATGAGAAAGTTTAGTGTTTTTCAATAAAATTTGCTACACAATATTGAAATGAATTAGGACTAGAGTTTTGGAACATTGTGTGTCTTTCCAGGGTGGGTCCGGTTTGGTGGTTTGCCGGCGTATCAAGGAAAATTATGGACACCCCGGTTTGGTCCGGTCTACTGGTGGAATTTTCAGATACAAGAATACAAGATAACTGTTTGGTGTTAGTCAAATGAAGCCTATATTTGTGATTAATGACGAAGACCAAACACACACACAAAGGTTTAAAAGTCAATGAGAGATAATTAAACGTTTGGGTCAATTGTGATAAACATCTCTTGATGAATTGGTCAGAGACTTGAGTTCATCTCCAAATTCGATTTGAATAGTACTAAGTTTTAGCACATATTGGTATTCCGCGAAGTAAATCTAAATGATTTAGGACAAAGACAAACCTTCATCTTCGAGTTGTTGTTGTTGTTCGCGTTCCTCGTTGCAGGTTAAGTTGTGAGGCTTGTCTTCACAGAGACATCGGAAACTGTCCGAACCTGAGTCCGACCCACAAACCCCATCGGAGTCGTAGCATTTCCGGCAGGTTGTATCTTCCAATTGGTACCTCAAAACGAATCCTGTTCTCAAAGCGTCGTCTAATGTCAGATTTGACTTATTGCTGTGAAGATCCTCTTTAAGAGACCTTAACACCGGAACATTTCCAGATATAGTACAGCTTTGACCGGCATACTGCGATCCAAAGAAATGATATGTTGTGGAATTCTCGTGGCTTGTTTTGCAAGTAACATTTGACAACGAGGGTATCTCGGGATTCCGGCGGCATCTGTATAGATCCATAGTTTCGGTGGTTGAGTTTAACGTGAAACGATCCTTTCCGGTGAAGTTCCAAATCTCTGGGCAACCTCCTTCTAAAAAGCTATCATCAGCAGCGGAGATTGTATGACGCTCCAAGTTTACAGAAACAACGCGAAGAGTGAGGCTCTCGATCCTCAGGGTCACGTGTTGATCACCGTTGCAGGAGAGATTAAACGGTGATTGGCCGCAGTATTTCGGTTTACCCATTCCCCAGAACGGGTACGAGGTGTTTCCGAAAATCTGAGTTCCGGATCCGCATCTCAGAGGTAAGCTGCACTCCTCGTAGTAACGATCGGCGGAGAAACAAGGCGGAAGACCAGCGGCGGAGAAGAAGACGACGGCGGTGATGATGAGAAGAGAGGTGGACATTGGTTTTTTTTCAGTTGGTCTAGAGCGAGGAAGAGAACCTTTGTGGACTTTTTTTTATGGAGGAATGGTCAAAAGGAAGGGCGATGGTGACTTTGGAGCTAGTGATTAAGAGAGTCCGGCGACAATTAATAAAAACGAAATTAAGATGGACGACATCTTCTTGTTATATGTTAACTGGTCAGAAATTCATTGTACATGTTTAATGCTTATTTGACTTCTTTTAAATATTCTATACCTCTTTGACCATAGAAAAGTGACTTGTTTTAAAATTTAGGATACTAAAAGTTTAGGATTCCCTTAAGTTTTACACCGTTTCCAAATAGTTTAAATTTTAAACGAATATCAGTTTTACTATTTTTATAAGTTAAATTAGTTAGTAAAATAAATAAAATATTAATATTATTCAAAAACGCATATAAACGAACGCATACACTAGAAAAGAGATGTGTTATTACTGTAGAGCAAAAGTCTAGTGATTTTCTTCACAAAATTGTACCGCACTTCAAAGTTTGATTTTTTAATAATAATAAATCAAATAAATACGCACCGCCTTATATTTTTTTCATGAACGACAACACTTATAGAGAACCCACTAAAAGACAAAGAAAACGCTCCGCACATTAAAAAACGCATACTCCAATCAATACCTTAATCTATACATTAATTTTGACGATTTAGTTCACCCATGTCATCATTATAATAATTTTATCTAAAAAAGTGTAATATGATTTCTATTTGATACGCACCACATATATAATTTTAAACTTTTCTCAAATTATATTTAAATGATCCATAAAGATACTTTTGTATTAAATTATAATATAAAAATATTTAGTTTGAAAGACCCAAATTTTTTTTATAAGCTACAAAACATTTCAAGTTTTAAAATACAGTTTATAATAAATCTTTATATTTTAACATTCATTTATACTCATTATCAATAAATTTCTACAGTGAAAACTATAGAGAATAATGATGTATATCAAGAAAATATGTTAGCAAATTTTGTTAAAGTCATAATCATTAGTTATATCATGACCAAAACAAAATCATTAGTTATACTAATCAAATAAATTATTAACATTTTGACGATAATTTATCCGTGCATTGAGTATAGAACCATCTAGTTTATGCATAAATATCAAATTAATAAAATCTAAAAACAACTAACTAAAATTTAATAATCGGCTACCATCTAGAGTCATAGTTTATACTAACATCGTAGACATGATATCAACCTTATAAATGATTATTAGAGTCTGCATGCAATATACTATTTTCACATATAGTTATCATTTAAATAGTGGATAATAATGTATAAATATAAATGGAAAACCGTCTAAATAAACTTTAGATTTTGGTTCAGACGAATAATATATATGAAGCTCTTACAAATAAATAATTTCTATATATATATATATATATTAATTTGTTAAGTTATTAATTAATTAGTCCAAATAAACTTTGTAAAGTAATTTTTTTGAATGTCTCCATTTTATAGAGTAGATGTAATTCGTAAGCATTTATTGAATGTTGTTACCACGTTTATGGTTGCATATTTGCATATGGAATGTTGGTTTAATTTATTCTAAAAATGTTAACAGAAAGATAAACTACGGATCTCATTTTGTCTTTCTTTTTTTAAATAGAGTTTTGGGCTCAATTGGCAATTTCTTTATAAAAAAGACACAATAATAGAAATGAGCTACATTTATTTTGTTATTTAAACCTTGAATTTTTGACCAGGGAATATGGAAAATACATAATTTTAGTTATTGTCAATATTAAAATCAAATATCCAGGCTTGCAGATATTTCAAAATCTCAGGCAAAGACCTTGACTTCATACTTCAATACACACAAATTTGTAAATGCAGAGCTTATACTTTATAGAGTCGAAAATGAGCAAATAATTTTGTATAAGGCCAAATTTGACAATAATAGCTACTTCCCGCCTTGATATGTAAAAAGAAATTAAATTTAAATTGCGTAGAAAATAGCAAAAATTCACAAATATAATAGTGGATATATCAAATCAAAGTCGAAGGAAAAGGTGGAAACGAAAGCCCCATTTTATCATCTAAATTCGCTACGAAAAGTAAATTAAAATAAGTAATCAAAAACTCCCACAAGTGTAATAATCAACGGGTAGACCAAGAAGATCAGAGACAGAAACAAAGAGTTGACAATGGCCCTCGTCAAATTCTTCGGGAGTCAATCTTGCCCTTCTCATTGCGATGCTGAAGGCTGTTAAAAACTTACTTGGATCGGACATTCCTCCAAATTTCGGAAGAGCGAGCTTTCTGAGGTGTCGGAGTGGGAATTTCCTAACTCGAGCAGTGAATGGGTCACTTTGTGTCTCCTGTAGAACTCGGTCAATTTCCGGGGTTGCGCTAATTGCCTTGTGCACCTTTGAGCTCATTTCCTGTAATCTGATTTTTAAAAGTTCAATCTCTCTGTCTCTGCTGTTTTCCATGCTTTGTTGTTGAGGGACCACTGGGCGGCGGCAACTCGGGGTTACCCGACGGGATCTGACTTGTGACATTGTGGTTGACAATAGGATCTTGAGAGGTCGATGGAGTTCCAAACAAGTTGCGATGAAGTTGATCTACGAATTGCTCTGATTGTCGAGGTTGTTCATCTCGAATCTGGGGTGACGAATCCATAACTCTCGGTTGAGCCGACAAGGCTTCAAATCGGACATTAGTCTGCTAAGCTATCTGTTCAATTCGACCCATCATTGCCTGAAGGGTTGCTTCCAAGCCGAGCACTTCGGGAGCTGGTAAAGTCCCTGGAAGATCTGTTGCTGGTTCACGTACTGCATGTGGATCATTTATGTCTGTCACCGTAGTTGGAATATTAGTAGAAGGGATTACTCCAATGACCGCTTCTGCCGAGATCCTCTCTCCACTTCCTGATGCAATCATATCGCTTGAGACATTCATGGAAGTATCCATCACGCCGAGTTTGTCTTCTCAAATCTATCTTCACTATTTCGCGATCACCCTTAGTTCCCCACAGACGGTGCCAATTGACGAACCGAGGATCGGTTCTCTTTGACCTTTGAATCCCTTGACTAATTTAAACACTTAAAATATTTTATCGTAAGATATGATTGCTCTTTTAATTTGAACTCGGCTTTGATCTGTTTGGCCGAGGTCAGAGTTCTCACAAGAAGATGATTATTGAAAGATAGTTGGTTCCTTAGTTTAGAAATCGATGAGTCTGAAGATATTGTTGATATGATGTTGTTACAAGAGTGTTTGTCTCTCTAGAATATGTTCTAGTCGATTTTCTCCCTTTTATTTCTGATCCCCTTACTTAATAAGCTTAACTCTCTATTTATAGGGGTTTAGAGTCTACAATAACCCGACATAATTATGATCTTCAACCGAGGTGGAATCCACGTGTCGTCGTCAGCTTCCTTCATGTCTTCTCTTTGCATGTATCGGCTGTGAGTGGTACTGAGGCCATTGCATTTATTATACGTATCTTCTTTGAAATGGTTGAAGCTGAGGAAGTGCGTCGCATTAAATGCTGAGACTCGTTCCTCGCTCTCCTCATTAAATGTTGTCAGCCACTTCTCGGCTCTGAATCGGGCCGAAGTCTTGAACCGTTTAACTTGACACTTAGTCAAATTTTTGTTTTATCTTTGATGGGCTTTTGTCTTTCTTCTGGTTAGAGTCCATCAAATTATCTCTGGTCTTGGCACTTGAGTGCCGAGCTCAGACCCATCACGTATGGAATCTCAATCTTTCTTGTTTGGTTCTAAGCCTTATCTCTCCTCTATCCAAGCCCTCGTCTTCTCCCGTTTGAAGAGAGTAACTTCTTGATCTCACTTGCCTTTTCGGTTCAGTTTGGCGAGCTTGTAGGCTTTAAATTGGCCCGAATGAAAATAAGTATCTCATAACGAGATGCAAGTTTGTGATGTATTTCGGTCGATGTGGAATTAAGGCTACGCCGAGGAGGTTTTTGCAGAGAAGGAATTTGGCAAAGAGGAGATGATATTTTGGATCATAATATCCATCATCACTCTTTGTACTATGCCCTTTGGACCTTTCTTAATGGATTTGGCCGGGAAAAAATTCATGCGATGAAGAAATGAGGCACGTGTATTTTAATCTCATGCAACTAAATGTGATATAAAAAAAGCCATGTGACATTATGTGAACCAAGACTTGAGCTACGCTTGTTCCTCCTCCTCCGACGCCGTAGATGACTTTCAAGTGCCTTTTCTTCTGCATCAAGAGCCATATTGGGCTTGTAATTTTCTTCTTCTCCTACGAGAGCAGAAAGAGTCGGCCCTGGTGGTGTTGTTGACCTGGGAGCGAATACATACCCTACCACCACAATTCCAACAAGCCCCTTTTTTTGTCAAAGAGGTGTACAATGGAATTTTACTCCTCTACATCTACTTGGATATTTAAAAGATTTAATGAAAGGTAAATACTACTTGAATCCAAATGGGCGACAAGTTTATTAAAAACAGTTAAGAGATATCGTGAAAGTTAAAGGTTTTAAATTGAAAACTTGTGTAATTACAACATTAGCTTCGGTCTCGTGGATTCGCCGGTATCTTGACGTCGGTTTACAGAACCCTTTGTAATGTGAGATCTTCGCCTCTGGCTCTCTCGGTGGAAGTATTTTGTTCATAATCTTGTGAGAGGCCTCCTTTCTTTGGTTTGCTGAGAGGATTTGGTTTGCTCTATTAAGTGATACAGCGGTTTGTGTCCGCAGGGCTGGATCAAAAAGTGAGTATCTCTATGCTCTCATGTCTATTCTGCTTATTGTAGCAAAATCAGTTGATTGGGACGCATGTCTTGCCAACAGTTGGGATGAATGCGTTAGCCCGGTTAGATTGTTGAAAAACAGAAAGCTCTAGACAAAAAGCAAGAAGTAGGATAAGCTAGAAGCTCTGCAGGTGAGTTTTAAGCTATTTAGTATTTAACGCTTGTAAGTTGTGAAGATAATAAACCTAAGAGTAAATCCCCATATCCCTTGGCATGACTTTGTTCATGCTTATAGAAGAATCCTTATCAAGATAGCATATTAGTATTATCATCCGGCTCAATGACCTGTTGCAGCTGCAAAGGGGAAGAAGCAAAAAAAAAGACAAGTCAGGCATGTAAAAAAACTTAGATATATACTTGATTTTCAGCGTGTTTATCCATATTAGTACACTTTCTAGTTCCGCGATTTCTCATAAAGTTAACAAAAGCTTTGCATACCTGTTAGGTCTTTGTTGTGAATATTTTTGACAACGCATTGGGTAGGTGATCTGTATATAAAAGTATACATGTCATTTTTCAGGTCTTGTAAAATCGATACATTTGCTATATTTTTGTAATCTATAGAAGTATACCGTATCAGCGGCAAAGCTAATCAAGAGCCAAATTCCTGCGACAGTGAAGAAACAGCTCATTGCCGACTGGGAGAATATTATGCAGAGAGACAAGGCAAGAGGAAGAACAAGATGGCTATGGAGACTACCTTGAAGCAAGCAAAACATTTATTTCGTGAGTTACAGTCTATGTTACACCGATGATGATTTTTATTTGATTCGTTGTTCTTGTGTTTGAAGTATTGGTTTGAGAGCATATGTTTTGAAATATGCCTAGGTTAAGAATGGCTTACTTACCAACTTCGTATTCTTCATACATAGAGAAACATAATCCTAAAGTTCAATAACAAGAACCAAAAAGATAAAAATAAAAACAAGAACTTGATAGAGATTCATCGTCAGTAAACGCCAGAAGAGATGATATAAACAATAGTTAAATAAAAACACAAGATGGAGAAGCTTACTTACACGGTTTTAGCCATGGACAGAAGCAGCAAATAAGACCTTGACGTTATATGAGGGTGAGAGATGAGGATCAAGTTTGAAGACAACATCAGACCACTCAATCTTCCCCCAAACGTCGAATCCTCCCTCGCGTCTCTCCACGGAAATCTCAGCAGACCAAAGCTCTAAACTCTCGGGATCTTCACGTTGCACGTTCCAGAAGATAACAATGTTGCCAGCAGAGTTGCTGGCGAGCTTGCTGATCTCGTATTTGATCTTGTTCTTGCGCAGCCACGGAGTTTTATCACCAAGACCGTTTAGGACATATCTATAACCAGATAAAGATAGTTGCAGCTCTTCCAAACCTTTAACCTCCTTCCAGTCCAACTCATCTGGCTCACACCAGAGTATTCTCCCGCGAGTACCGAGACAGCATAACAATTTCCCTATGGCACACCAATCATTTCTGTAACCTGGCTTAGAGTCTATTTTACCATATTGCCATACTGAATCTATACCCGGCCTTGTCTTTGTCTGGGTTATGCTCGTTGCTCGGAGAAGCATAACCCATGATGCTTCAGGGGTCGTCAATCCCAATTCACGAATCGCACATCTTCTTTTCATTGATTGATTGCCGGAGGATCCGATCAATTAAATTCGATTAATCTCAAGTTAGGTTTCTTTTGAGGACAGAACCTATTTTATAGAATTTTTGGTTCTTTAATAGGAATTGTAAAAAGGAAAACACATCCCTTTTTTCCTCTTTGGTTTCGGTTATCGTACTTCCTTTTCCTTTTCCTTTTCGCATCTGGTTTTGGTTTGTTAGCGGTTTTTATAGATGTGGGCATATTAATAACGAGAATCGAAAAATCGAATTGATCCAAAAAAACAAGGAAATAAAATCGAACAGGTTTTAGTTTCTTATAATTAAAATAATCGAAAGTAAACTGAACCGAACCGAAATATTTCGGATAAAAAAAAATTCCAAGAATTCCAAAATATATTAAAAATATTTTATCTAGCTACATCAAATAAGATTATAAGCATATCGGACATGTTCCTTTTCCTATCGCAATAAATAAATTAAGCGATTGATGAATCTCATAATCCAACTCAAAATATTGGATTAAAATTTTATGTGATTTGTGAGACGAGTTAGTTAAGACGATGTTCTGCTGATTTATTTTTTATAATGGACAATATAAATGTAGTGAATACAAAGTGTTAATCAATTTCAAAGTGTGAACCATATTTCGCTTATACCTCTTCTTTCTTTTATAGTCTTCAGTCCCATATCATAACGGTGACGAGATTTTCTATGGGGAATTTTCTTTGTCATCAATGCACGCAACGTGTCTTGATCACCTTTGATTTGCTTTAACTTGGAGTTATATTAGAGGATGCTTGTCGTGGGGCTTCTTTTTGTCAAGGTCCATAATTTCCTCATTCTTTAGCTTCTCTGTCTTACTCGATAATGGGCTCTTGAGGCCCATTTTGTCATTCTGTTAAATCCTTTGTGTTGGAGGTGGGTTTGGCACCCCCTCCTAACACATTTGGCCCATTCTGAAAAGGCCTGAAACTGGGAGGCTCGAAAACGAACCAAAGGTTCGGGCGTCCTGGGCCCGATGACGCGGCCCATCAGCAAACGAGGCCCAACCGGACTCGCGTACGAATGTACGACTTTAGCATTTAACGCAGTACGGGAGCATCGCAAAGTCTCGGCAGACCACGCAGGACGAAGGTACGAGCGAATGAGATCACCATCTGACAGTCGCCGATAAAAGCCCGAAGACCCGCTGAAAAGCCTCGAAAAAGATACAAACAGTCTGACAACCGACAATACGGATGCACGGGCCGGACCGCAGCGCGAATCTCGCCGACCTAGGCCACGCCGAGGCCATCCCGTGACTCGAGAGGGACATCTTCGACCCTTTTTCCTATAAATAGGAAGCCCTATTCAAGAAGAAAGGGGGACGATCTTGGTAAAATTTCACGAGAGAACTCATTCTAGAGAGAAATCATCTTAGAGAGAGAAAGACACTTTGTAAATCGTTTCACAACACCTCAATAAAAGTCGTTCGCATCGTCAAACACACGCTTTATCTTACGAGAATCTCTGACCCGTGAACTGTCAATTTCCCTTTAACCAAAGTCACGTCGCCTCTACGCCTCGAACACTTTGCTAGGGACTCGAACCGGGTTTGGTTGGGAGAAAACCACCTCCAACAAGAGTCCCCTTGCGAAGTTTGTTTAGTGGAATCCATTAAGGAATCCTGAGACCGTATCCTTTGACTGATTCCTTCTTGACGAGATCAAAATAGGTAACCCTAATCACTATCATCGTTATCGTCTCCGTCGGAGTCAAGGTTTCTGATTTTCGCCATGGAATCCGGTTCTCTGATCACCCGCCGTAAAAAGTCTTCAAGTTCCTCCTCTTTTGTTGTCGTTAAGCCTACCGACCTCCCTGGATCTTCCGGTGAAAGTCTCTTGCTGGATGAAAGTCATGTTGCTCTTCTTTTCAACCGTTTAGACCCCTACGCCCCTGGAGGTGGAGACTTTCAGCAACCGTTGCTGATGAAGCGGATCTTATGGAGAAGGGCCATCATGTTGCCATCCATGCTATTCCGGTGGTCGTGCATGCAACGGATTTTTTTAACGCTGCTCCGACAATTAGTACCATCAAATCCCTTAAAACGCTGAGGGAGGAGCTTGATATCCCAGATGAGGTGGTTTCTTCCGGCGTGATTCGAACTCGCAGGTGTTTGCCACACGAATTCGTCTTTACCATTGGACCACGATGTCCTGGACGTATTCTATCAGTTTTAACAAACTCGAATGAAATAAAATTAAGCATATTTGTTATTATTTCATTATCAAGCTAAAAAGACTTAATTATTTAGAATAAAAAAAATCTAGATTATTTAGAAGTTGTATGGAAACGGATACTGGTATTAATAAGCATACCGAATTAATACAAAGTTAGCCATAAAACACGAAATTTTTTGTTTATAAATTTAAAACTACTGAGACCATGGATACAAAAAAAAACCATATAGTACAACACAATGTAGACTAGATTCTTTTTTACTCTCTTTCATTTTTGTTACATCTAAGCCGCACATATTAGATCGTTCTTTTGTCTTTCTTCTCTTTTTTGTTCCTAGAAAGAACATATAATTGTAAAAATGAATGACTATTCTTTTAAATAATTTTGAGGGTCAATATATCTTCTCCCGACGACAACAATTAAATCTACCAAGATGTCAATCTAATCAATAAAAGAGATCAATTAATCTCTATGTAACCTCCCAAGAATCTTGGAAACAGAAACTGAAGGCTTAGGATTAAACAACATCTTAAGTTGATTATACCTCCCAACATCAAACTCATGAGATTCCATAAGTTTCTTTTGCTTAGCCTCGAACCTACTTTGGTAAAACCCTTCAAAAGAAGACTCTTTCTATTGAGGGAGATGTATATAAGGAAAGGAGATAAGTGTAATTCATATTAACCTAGAGTAGCCTTGTCATTCATAGTATATATTTGTACCTTAAGCATTCTAATAACATATACGTTTCACAATCTATATGGTATCAGAGCCACTTTAACCTAATTTTCTTTTCCTTTCCTCCTTCTTCTTCTTTTCTCACCGCAGCCACCATGCCAAACTCTGAGACAATTCTTCCTCCTACTGTGTCTGAGACTATCTCAACCAATAATCAAACTCTTCTAAACATTAATATGACAAATGTCTCGAAACTAAACTCCACCAACTACCTCATGTGGAGCCTTCAAGTTGAAGTTTTACTTGATGGCTATGGTCTCCTTGGTCATTTAGATGGATCCATGATTGTTCCATCTCCGACACTCACTACTGGTGGCAATATAACAACCAATCCAGATCACACGTTTTGGAAACGTCAAAATCGTCTTATCTTTAGCGCTTTGCTTGGTGCAATCTCTGCTTCTATCCAGCCCTTAGTCTCTCGTGCTCAGACAGCGGCTGAAGTATGGGATCTTCTCGCTTTTACCTATGCAAAACCGACCCGTGGTCACATCAAGCAATTGAAAATTCAGCTAAAGAATTGGAAAAAGGAGTGTAAAACCATAGATGTTTACCTCCAAGGAGCCATCACCCGCTTTGATCAACTTACCATCCTTGGCAAACCAGTGGGTCATGAGGATCAAATTGATATGATCCTCGAAGGACTGCCGGAAGAGTATAAAACCATCATTGACCAGATTGAAGGTCGTGAGTTGACGCCTTCCATAATAGAGCTCCATGAGAAATTACTGAACCACGAGGCCAAGCTGTTAGCCGCAACTCCCATTCTGCCAACACCATTTCCTGTCACCGCTAACATTGCTCAACAACGAAGTCCACAAGCTTTCGATCAGTACCGCGGCAATCGTCCCAGCTACAACAACAACAATTACAATTTCAGAAACTCAAACAGTAATCAATGGCAAAATCAGAACCGCGGACCTCGTCCTTACCTCGGCAAGTGTCAGATTTGTGGAGTTCAAGGACACGGAGCAAAGCGGTGTCCTCAACTACATGCTTTTCAAGCGAATCAGCCACCTTCGAGTCCGTCTATCTCTTGGCAGCTGCGTGCAAACATGACAGTAGCGTCTCCCTACACAACGAACAATTGGTTAGTTGACAGTGGGGCAACTCATCACATCACATCAGACCTTCACAATCTCTCACTACATCAACCTTACAATGGTGGTGATGATGTAGTCATCGCAGATGGGTCCAGAAAATCCATCACACACACTGGTTCTATCAATTTTCCCTCTAAAACTAAATCTCTAGCTTTAAATAATGTTATGTGTGTGCCGGATATACACAAGAATCTGATTTCTGTGTATAGGTTATGTAACTCTAATCAAGTTTCTGTCGAATTTTTTTCTCAATCATTTCAAGTGAAGGATCTGAGCACGGGGACCCCACTAATCTACGGCAACACTAGAAATGAGCTTTATGAGTGGTCGTCTCTCAATTACCAACCTACGACTATGTTTGCTTCACCAACCCCTAAAACTACGTTATTTCATTGGCATTCTCGCTTAGGCCATCCGTCTATTTCTGTTTTGAATAAAACTATCTCTCAGTTTTCATTACCTGTCTCAAACTCATCCTCTAAATTTCTACCTTGCTCTGATTGCTTGATTAATAAGAGCCATAAATTATCTTTTTCAGAATCTAGTCTAACCTCTACGAGACCTCTTGAGCTTATTTTTTCAGATATGTGGACTTCACCTATTGTGTCCATTGATTCTTATAAATACTATCTCGTTCTCGTTGATCATTACTCTAGATACACATGGCTATATCCACTAAAATAGAAATCTCAAGTCAAAAAAACTTTCGTAGTCTTTAAAGGGTTGGTTGAAAATCGTTTGCAGACAAAGATTGGTACACTCTTCACGGATAATGGGGGTGAGTTTATGGCGCTGAAAACATACCTCAAAGATCATGGGATATCTCATTTCACGTCACCACCGCATACACCCGAACACAATGGTGTATCGGAACGGAAACACCGTCATATTGTTGAGACCGAACTGACGCTATTGATCACTGCTTCAATTCCAAAAAATTTCATTTAATAAGTCATGCAAATAGTACTAGTAGTTGATTTATTTTATTTGAAAGAAAAAATATCAATGATAAAAAGTACTTTAAAATAATAGAAAATCAATCTTTGTGGGACAAAGAAAAAATCTAAAACATCAATCTTTTGGGACGAAAAAAGTAAATGATTATTAGAGTCTACATGCAATATACTATTTTTATATATAGTTATCATTTAAATAGTGGATAATAATATATAAATATAAATGGAAAGCAATCTAAATAAAATTTAGATTTTGATTCAAATGAATAATGTATATGAAACTCTTACAAATAAATAATTTATATAGATATATGTTTTAATTTGTTAACTTACTAATTAATTGGTCCAAATAGACTTTGTAAAGTAAATTTTTTGAATGTCTCCATTTTATAGAGTAGATGTAATTCGTAAAATACTTATTGAATGTTGTTACCATGTTTATGGTTGCATATTTGCATATGGAATGTTGGCTTAATATATTCTAAAAATATTAACAGAAAGACAAAATATGGATCTCATTTTGTCTTTCTTTTTTAAATAGAGTTTTGGGCTCAATTGGCAATTTCTTTATAAAAAAAACACAATAATAGAAATGAGCTACATTTATTTTGTTCTTTAAACTTTGAATTTTTGACCAGGGAATATGGAAAATACATAATTTGTTAGTTATTGTCAATATCTATCTTATTAAAAGAGAAGTCAACAATTCACTTCATGTGTGATATTTTAAATAGTGTATTTCTCTTTTAGTTTATCATAGATCTATTAAATATCTTATTAAATATATATATATATATATATATATATATAATAAATTAAAAGAAATAAATTTACTATAATTTCTCTTTCACAAATAAAAGATTCTCGAAGATATTAAACTTACTCAAACTTTTATATGTGGTTATAGTATGCTCTTCATTATGATGTATAGTCAATGCTTAAGAGTATTATATTTTGTTATTCATTTAATATAATCTTAATATTATTTCTCTTTTACATTGACATATAAATATTAGGGGTGGACATTCGGTTTTTCGGTTTGATTTGGTTCGGTTAATTCGGTTTCTAAATTTTGGAACCATACTGGAACCGAAAGGTTTTTGGTTCGGTTCGGTTTCAGTTTTGGTTCGGGTTCGATTCCAAGTAAAAAAGTAACCATTTTGGTATAAAATTTCGGATAATTTTGGATATTTTCGGTTATTTATGAGTATTTTCGGGCATTTTCAAATATTTTTAAATATTTTAAAAATATTTTTGGGTAATTTTAAATATTTTGGTTCTTTTCTGTTACCCGAAAAATTTAGGTTCGGTTCAGTTTGGTTTCGGTTCTTTCCTTTCTCAAAAATTGGAACCGTTCGAGTATTTTTTCATTTTTCGGTTTTGGTTCGGGTTCGATTATCGGTTTTCCTATTTGGGTTTTCGGTTCCGGTTAGTTTGCCTATCCCTAATAAATATAATTTTTCTTATTAAAATTGAAGTACATAAACTTTTTCATATGATTTTTTTAAAATTAAAAATGTATTAGAAATTTTATCAAATGTATCTAATGAATATGAATACCTTTAAATATGTATAACATTTGAATATTTTGAGAAGAGCAAGTGGGCAGTATAAATATTTTAATATAAAATTTGTTTCACAAATTAAAAAGTTTATTAAGTGATAAAATTTATAATAACCTACAAAATTTATAAAAATATAATTTATAAAAACTATATAAATTTTAAGTTTAGTATCTGATATTTTGAAAAAAAATACTCCAACGAATTTTGTGTCGCGGTATTTCAGATATTATTCGAACTGAGCTCATACCTTAATACGTACGGGTGCCCAAAAATCGCGAAAAATCCGAAATCTCAAACTTAAACTTGAACATGAGATTCGGAATAATTGGAAAGTTAAAAGTTTTGAACTTGAACTCACACATGAAATTCGAAATAACCAAAAATTCTGAATTCGATATTTGACAAATTAAACATGATCGATCATACATTAAATAAATAAAAATTTTATTTCATACATGTAAAAAGAAATTAAATTTAAATTGCGTAGAAAATAACAAAAATTCACAAATATCATAGTGGATATATCAAATCAAAGCCGAAGGAAAAGGTGGAAACGAAAGGCCCATTTTATCATCTAAATTCGCTACGAAAAGTAAATTAAAATAAGTAATCAAAAACTCCCACAAGTGTAATAATCAACAGGTAGACCAAAAAGATCAAAGACATAAACTTTGACGGGAAATACATACATTACTGAGAAAATAAATTGAAGGGTGAGAAAAGTAAAACTAAGAATGTGAGGGTAGATTTTGGAATCAGACTAAAAACAAAGCCCCTCAAAAGAAAACGATGAAGAGAATAGCCGTTGGGGAGATTCATCAGATTCAAAATCTCTCTCTCTCTCTCTGCACGCACTTCCGTAAAGACAAAAGGAGCCCCAACAATCCGTTCATCTTCATCTTCTTCTTTCTTTATCTCTCCCACGAGAAGCTTCACGGAGACTTAATCCTCTCTCTCACTATCTCCTCTTCGTCATCACTTTCGTTCAATCATCGATCTGAAGACGAACGATTCTTTATCGATCTTCGTCGCTGCCTTTCTTTGAATCTCCGATTTCTCTGGGTTCAATTTTCCACTGTAAGTGTTTGATTTGGGAAGTTTTCGAGTTTAACTCATCGGGATTATATTGCTCTTTTCCTTTTATAATCGAACCTAAGATTACCTTTTATGGATTAGGTTTAGCTCATTTCTGAATTTCCTTAGAGATCCTTTGATTAAATCTTTCCTTATATGAGTTTCTCTTAGATCTAAGTAGTTATCTGCAGGAATCATCCCTACATTTGGGGAAATTGTAAAATTTTAAAGATTCTGGAAACATTTTTATTTGCAGGGAGATGACAATGAGAACTCCTGGAACTCCAGTTTCCAAGATGGACAGAACACAAGCTGTAACACCAGGTGGAAGCTCAAGATCTAGAGAGGAGAAGATCGTTGTTACGGTTAGGTTAAGACCACTGAACAAGAAGGAACAGTTAGCTAAAGACCAAGTGGCTTGGGAATGTGTTGATGACCACACCATTGTGTCTAAACCACTGCCTCAAGAACGTTTGCATCACCAGTCCTCGTTTACATTCGGTATATTTAAGTTGATGATATCTGCCTCTGTTCTGTTTCTAACTTTTGGTTTTCTGTAGAATGTTAATGCTAATGGATAACCCTTTTGTTTCAGATAAAGTGTTTGGACCAGAGAGTATAACAGAAAATGTGTATGAAGATGGTGTTAAGAATGTTGCATTGTCTGCTTTGATGGGCATAAACGGTAGTTGCTCTATGGCTAAATTTGTTTTTTCTCTTTGGATTTTGCTTGGATTGTGATTGTAGATGACTTATCCTTTATAATGTTTCAGCAACAATATTTGCTTATGGACAAACGAGCAGTGGAAAGACATATACCATGAGAGGAGTAACGGAGAAAGCTGTTAATGATATCTACAATCACATAATCAATGTAAGGATTGATATGATCAGAGTTGCAAATCAATGTTTACATGTGTCAATGCAGTTCTTTTGACTTATGAATCTTTTTTTTTTGTCTCACTGCTGTTTCCAGACCCCTGAAAGAGATTTTACTATCAAGATTTCTGGTCTCGAAATATATAATGAAAATGTGAGAGATCTGCTGAATTCAGATTCCGGGCGAGCCCTTAAACTCCTTGATGATCCAGAGGTATCACACTTCTTTACACTCCTTAAACTCTTTTGTTGATGTTATGGCCTTGACCTAATAATGTTCAGTTTCACTGATCTAATAACCTAATAATCCACCGATGCAGAAAGGCACTGTGGTTGAAAAACTGGTAGAAGAAACAGCTAACAATGATCAACACTTGCGGCATCTGATTAGCATTTGTGAAGGTACCTTGAAACTGTTGCATCCTCTTTGGGTTCGTCTAGTTTTAAACATGTTCAAGTTCAACATGTCTAACTGTTGGCCTTTAATCCATTGTGTTAGCTCAAAGGCAAGTTGGAGAAACTGCTTTGAATGATACCAGCTCGCGGTCACACCAGATAATCAGACTGGTAATGTTTTTGATTCATTAACTTCCCGAAACAAAAATTCATATACTCTGCAAATTGCTAATAACAAGTTCTTGATGGCAAAGCAGACTATACAAAGCACTCACCGCGAAAATTCAGATTGTGTGAGGTCATACATGGCTAGTCTGGTAAAAAAATAGATCCTTTCTGTTCAATTTTCTCTCTTTTGAGAATCATCACCCTTTGTTTCTTAATGTTCAACTAGAACAATGTGGACTTAAGTGTGTGTATGTGAATGCATTGCAGAACTTTGTGGACTTAGCAGGAAGTGAAAGAGCATCCCAATCACAGGCAGATGGAACGAGACTCAGGGAAGGTTGCCATATCAATCTAAGTCTAATGACACTTACAACTGTCATAAGGAAACTAAGGTAAGGTTCTTACATATATGTTGAGAATGACGTTGAATCACAAACTCTTTTAACTAATAAATTTACTTTATCTGAATTTGTAAACAATTCCTAGTGTGGGGAAAAGAAGCGGCCACATACCTTACAGAGACTCCAAGCTTACTCGGATATTACAGCACTCACTCGGCGGAAATGCTCGAACTGCCATTATATGCACATTGAGTCCAGCTTTGACTCATGTTGAACAATCAAGAAATACTCTATACTTTGCCAACCGAGCCAAGGAAGTTACTAACAATGCACAAGTGAACATGGTAATGATCTTTGTTTGCATGCTTTTGGTTCTTGATTAAAAAGAAACAAACAAAAGACTTACTTACGGGTGTGTCTGTTATCTACAGGTTATCTCTGATAAGCAACTAGTGAAACATCTTCAGAAAGAAGTGGCGAGATTGGAGGCAGAGCGTCGCACCTGCACCCCTGATCCATCAAGAGAAAAGGATTTTAAGATTCAGCAGGTTTCGATTCACTTCAGCTTTGTCCATACAACAAAGTTTATAGACCGAAAGAAAGTTTTGTTGCTTACTTATGGCTGTTTCATGAATTTTTAGATGGAAATGGAAATTGAAGAACTTAGGAGACAAAGAGATGATGCACAAATCCAACTTGAAGAGTTGCGCCAAAAGATTCAAGGAGAACAACAACAAAATAAGGTCCTTAAGTCTACCTCTCTTTCTCTCTACGGTTTCAATATATGTATATATTCACAGAGTTTGGCTGAATCTTAAGCCTTTTGTTTGTATCTCAGGGCTTAAATCCTTTTGAATCGCCTGACCCGCCGGTCAGAAAATGTCTTTCTTATTCTGTTGCCTTGATGCCTAGCATGGAGAACAAAACTGTAAACCGGAATGAGAGAGCAAGAAGGTCTATGATACGGCAATCTATGATACGGCAGTCATCTACAGCTCCTTTCACATTGATGCATGAGATTCGAAAACTTGAACACCTTCAAGAACAGCTCGGGGAGGAAGCAACGAAAGCTCTTGAGGTACTACAGAAGGAAGTAGCTTGCCATAGGTTAGGGAACCAAGATGCAGCGCAAACAATTGCTAAGCTTCAAGCAGAGATAAGGGAAATGCGTACTGTGAAACCATCCACAGTTCTTAAAGATGTTTTGGATGCTGGAGATGCCATAGCTCCTAATAAGAGTGTAAGTGCCAATCTCAAGGAAGAAATTACGAGGCTCCACTCACAAGGAAGCACCATCGCAAATCTAGAGGAGCAACTTGAGAATGTTCAGAAGTCAATAGATAAGCTGGTGATGTCTCTTCCAAGCAATATCAATGCCGGAGATGAAACCCCAAAGACAAAGAATCATCATCATCAATCGAAGAAGAAGAAACTTCTTCCATTGACACCGAGCAGTGTATCCAACCGCCAGAATTTTCTGAAATCTCCATGCTCTCCTCTTTCAGCTTCGAGGCAAGTCTTGGATTGTGATTCTGAGAACAAAGCTCCTCAAGAGAACAACAATTCTGCAACCAGAGTGGCAACAACACCTGAGAAAGAGACTCCACAGAAAGGAGAAGAAAGCGGAGATGTCTCATCAAGAGAAAGCACTCCAGGGTACAGGAGATCAAGCTCAGTGAACATGAAGAAAATGCAGCAAATGTTTCAAAACGCAGCAGAGGAGAACGTGAGAAGCATAAGGGCATATGTAACAGAACTCAAAGAACGTGTAGCTAAACTACAATACCAGAAACAGCTTCTCGTTTGTCAGGTTAGACAAAGAAAAGAAACCCCACTTATGAAACCCGCTTGTTTGCCTGCTCATCAGTTTTTTTTACTTGTGCAGGTGCTTGAGTTGGAAGCAAATGAAGGAGCTGGATACAGTACAGAGAACGAGCAGAACACGATAATGGAAGATGAAGAGCAGAGTCAAGTCACATGGCATATAACATTCTTAGAGGAAAGACAACAGATCATAGAGCTGTGGCATGTCTGCCATGTCTCCATCATCCACAGAACACAATTCTATCTACTGTTCAAAGGTGACAAAGCCGATCAAATCTACATGGAAGTCGAGCTAAGACGGTTAACTTGGTTAGAAGAACATCTAGCTGAAGTAGGCAACGCGACTCCAGCAAGAAACGGCGATGAACCTGCAGTAGTATCTCTATCATCAAGGTACAAACACACACACACACAAGTGATATTCTATAGTTGTTATGTTGTATTCATCAAATCTGTTATTGGTATGTGGCAGTATAAAAGCACTGAGAAGAGAAAGAGAATTTCTAGCGAGAAGGATAAGTTCGAGATTAACGGCAGAGGAGAGAGAGGAGCTATACATGAAATGGGATGTGCCAGTGGAAGGGAAACAGAGGAAGCTACAGTTTGTAAACAAGCTATGGACTGATCCTTACGACTCGAGGCACGTGCAAGAGAGTGCAGAGATAGTTGCGAAGCTTGTTGGTTTCTGCGAAAGTGGTAACATATCTAAAGAGATGTTTGAACTCAACTTCACATTGCCTTCGGATAAAAGGCAGTGGAACATTGGTTGGGACAACATCTCTAATCTTCTTCATCTCTGAAGAAATTTTATTTTTTCCGATTTGTAAAAGTATCCAACATAGACTCACTTCTCTTGACATCATCATTGTTTATTTGTGTTTGTATAAACTGTTGAATTTGGAGTGATTTTCTTCAGATTCCTTATCAAAATTAATCAGATTGCTAATTGATGTCCTAACCAAAAGGTTCGGCAAAAACGCTGCGTTTTACTAGAAAACCATTTTTTTGTATGTATTATTATTACGTGACACGTGGCCTATAGAATATACTCAGATGATACTCGGCTATAAAGATATTGATTTGGCGAAAAAAAAAAAAATATTGATTTTCGGTTATAAAGATATTGATTTTGTCCTCTCTCACTCGATTGATTCCTTAAAAAGGATTTTTCACTTTCCGATTGGTTACACTGTCATGTCGATTTAGCTTATCAAGTTTTCTTCTTGAGCTCTGTAACTCTTTAACTCTTGTTCATCATCAGAATTTTAAAAACCCTAAATTTTTGTGGGTTTGTTTTTCAATTCAAATTCTTGCATTCCCTTAATTTCAGAGAAGACGATTCAAAAATCGCCTTTTGATTCGCTCTTCGTTTATGATCTGTTCAAGTGAGAGATCGATCGTAATAGTTAGCGGAAACTCGTTTTTCAGATTACCCATTAAAAAATCTTCAGGATTTCATGTAAGAGCTCTTCGTCGTCGTCGATCGTCAATGGCGGTGGACGCGATGACAGTGAGATTAGGAGTTAGTGCTCTCTTCTCCATACGAGAAGTTAAACAGAAGAAGAGGAACATCGGCTGCGACGTTTCTCCGTCTCCGCCGACGACGACGGTGGTTGATGAGGAGGGAGTGGCGTTTAGGCGAGGTTTGGCTATGAGGCGGGTTTTGGAGGATGACGGTGGCGATGGAAGCTCCGTCAGAGATTTCTCGCTGTTCACGACCAAGAGAGGCGACTCGTTGTTTACTCAGTCGTGGACACCTGTTGCCTCCGTTAAGAACAGGTTAAATTTTGTTTCTTTGTTAGTTGTTTTGTCTGTTATCGATGATTCGGTTGTTCATAGGAAGCTTTGTTGATGAAGAACCCAAAAAAAAGATCTTTTTTTGGTTTTGGCCTTTGTTGAGAATAGCAACAAGAAGAGGCGAGGCTTGTGTTTCTCGAGAATTTGAGCTTAATTATGATAAGAGAAATGTCGTGTTCTTGGGTTCTCATGTCTTTTTGATGCAATTGTGCCTTTTTTAGATTTCATTAGCTTCCGTAAGATTGTAAGATATTAGAAGCTATCAGATTCCCATAATGGAAGATGTTAAAGTATCATGATCCGTTTAATTGTTGAGATGGTCTTTGAAAGATGACTAGTCAGGAGATCTTGAAGATCAATGTAGGAGTATTTAATCCAAAAAAGTCTTCTCTTGATCAAGCCTTTGGTGTTTATATTAATACATTGATCTGAAGCTGATATCTTTCTGTGAGCTTGCTTGTAGGGGACTTGTAGTTCTGCTACATGGTTTGAACGAACACAGGTTTGTTGTTTTGCTTTTGATTTAATCACATGCTCTCCTTGCACGTAAGAAAGCTTATCGTGAATTTATTTAAATGCTCAACAGTGGTAGGTATAGTGATTTTGCAAAGCAGCTAAATGTTAATGGATTCAAGGTCTATGGAATCGATTGGATTGGTAAACCCTCCTTAGCAATTCAAAGTTATGCTTGTGTTATGCATTTACCAGTGTAGAAATTCTCTATTCCCTTACTCATATTAAGTTTTATCTTGGTTGAACAGGTCATGGTGGAAGCGATGGACTGCATGCTTATGTTCCTTCTCTTGATTATGCTGTCGCTGATTTGGTATAATCTCTTTTTAAGTTTCAAAGACTCACCATTCGCTTAAACAATTCTGTTCGTTGCTTAAACGATAACAACTCTGAAAAAAATATATTTGCAGAGCTCGTTTCTTGAGAAGGTAATCACCGAAAACCCGGGACTGCCCTGTTTCTGCTTTGGCCACTCAACAGGAGGAGCCATTGTCTTAAAGGTCAAAAGATCTTCAAACATGTTCATATCATTGCTCTTGAAACCATATGTTGATTCCTGACTATATATACCAATTTGCAGGCTATGCTAGATCCAAATATCGAAACTCGAGTTTCAGGGATAGTGTTAACATCACCAGCAGTTGGAGTCCAACCATCTCATCCTATTTTCGGCGTAAGTCAAACCCTGAAAACAGAACCTCAACAATCACAAATGGCTTTTGACCTTGAAACAACAACGGGGCTTTTTGAAACAGGTACTTGCACCGGTCCTTGCGTTCCTCATGCCGAGATATCAGTTAGACGCTGCAAAAAGAAAAGCAACACCTGTTTCTCGTGACCCGGAAGCTCTCGTGGCAAAATACTCTGACCCATTAGTCTACAAGGGGTCTATCCGAGTAGGAACCGGTTACGAGATCCTTAGACTTGCGTCTCATCTGCTTCAGAATCTCAAGAGAATCAAAGTCCCGTTTCTTGTGCTGCACGGCACAGATGATACGGTTACAGACCCTAAAGTTACTCAAAAGCTATACGATGAGGCATCCTCCTCCGACAAGTCTATCAAGCTGTTTGATGGGTTGTTGCATGATCTTCTCTTTGAACCGGAACGTGGAATTATCGCTGGAGTCATATTGGATTGGCTAAACCGGCGGGTTTAAATTCGTTATCACAATATTTAAAAGTTTTAATTTTCTATAAGCTTAGAAATAACATATTAATTTAATTTAAAAGTTTTAATTTGCTATAAACTTAGAAATAATATATTAATTTTATTCATAAATAAAGCTGGGCCTCATTAAATAACTTTATGAACGACAATAATTTTGGGCTTCCATCATAAATTATTCGGGTTCAAACCCAAACCCGTTTGGTGGATCCGACTTCTACCGAATCACTCGAAAGAAATTAAGGTGAAAAAACCCGGGAAGGTTTTTGTACCTCCGGTAACGTTTTATAGCATTCGAGATCGAGATTGTAATGCAGATATCGGAGAAGACGATGGACGATTCGCCGCCGCAGAAATAGCATATCGGAGCTTTTTTCCGGCGGGAAGATTCCCTCCGGCATTTGAAACTCTGTTGAAACTATGGCTTACGTTGCTTCTAAGCTCTATTCAGGTCTTAAACTCCTCTTTACTTCCGAAATCGTATGATGCTGCGTTCGTATAAGCAATATAGATTTGTTCCTTCGGGTCTGATTGGATTGCTCGTGATTGTTTTGATTCGCAGACGATGTTAGTCTTCTAGTTTTGTTGCTCGATACGAATCCTTTCTTCTGGAGCACTGCATCGATTAAGTTCTCTCAATTTTTATCTCATGTAAGTTAAGTGTGTTCCCGGAGAGATCGATTTTGTCTGTTAAGTCTTCGTTTCCATTTCAGAAAATCTGGTGGTTGCTGTAATGTGTAGGTGCTTGCGTTTCTGAATGCTGTTTTGGGCTTAAACCAGTTGAACCAAGTCGTAGTTATGGCTACTGGGTACAGTTCCTGTGGTTACATTTACGATTCGACGTCTAAGTCCAATGGGAATTTCGAGAGCAGTGGAACTAGAATGCCTTCTCTTTTCGGTTCTTTGTTGGAGAAATTGGAAGATTTTGTTGCCAAAGATGAGGAGCTTAGCAAGGAGGAGAATCCTGAGGATAGAATAGCTTCCTCTCTCTTGTCAGGATCACTTTCCATGGCTCTTTGCTGTATCCTAAAGCATTTTACGACTTATTCCTTATGCGGTTTCTGCAAGGAAATCTGATTAGGCTTTGTATACAGCAGCATAACATCTGCTAGCGACCTTAAATTCTAGCTTCGTGTCCAATTTGGTCAAGTTAGCGTTTACAGGTCGACTTGTGTGTTCCCACCTAGACCTATAGCATATCTAGGGCCATCGATGTTGTTTGGTAAAAAAATATGTATACTGTCTTCACTTTTTTTGTTTTGCCTGATTTTCTGGCTAGATATACAGAGGGTTTTCCATTCTGGACATTTTCATTCCCAACCTCGGGTGCGTGTTCATTATGTCCTAATCAGTAGATTGTCTCATCTTGATTGCTTTTAGGAGTTTCAACTTAAAATATTGCTTTTGTTATATAGACATGTTTCATTTGATGTCTTGCATAGTCCTGTATAATTGAACTGATGGTGCTATTGGCATATAATATGAAATACAGATTTTATGCTTGCAAGGTTCCCCAGATGGCCCGGAACAGTATGTGTCTTCTGTAACTTTTCTCTTCATGAAATGCTTCTCCTGTTTTTCTGGACTCGTGAAGGTTGTTGTTCCTTTTCCGTCAGATATGTAGCTGTTATGAACTCTATCTTCTCTGCCCAACGCTTAATGGTACTCTTTGTTTTGACTGGTTCTTTGCGATACACGCTAGTTGACCTACCCAAAATTCCAAAAAGCTGTACTCAAGTCACTTGATCAATTGGTTCTTTAGGTTCCCATTGATTCCTGCTACATAGGTAAACAGAACTCGGCATTTCTGCAGCAGGTACATATCATTTTGCCTTTATTCGTTCGGTACAAGTACAGACTTGATGCTTCTCACATCTTTTTAACTCCTCAAGCTCAACCTATGCATCAATTTTCTTATCACGTGACATTTTTGTAGGCATCTTATATAACCGGGGGCGTACATAATAGGCCTAAACAGCTCGATGTGCTGTTTCAGCATTTAGCGGTATGCTCTCCCAACTCAAAGTTCAAACAATTGCAAAGGTTTAATGGGTGCTAACTGTCATTTGATTTTGTTTTGCACAAAAAAAAAGGCTATCTTTGCAACTGATTTGCACTCCCGCAGTTTTATACAACTTCCTAAACCCGTAGGCGTTGATTTCCGCGCATCGTAAGTGATCAAATCATAGAAATTCTTCAATGATTCGGCCTCATCCTCATATAAAACTAGATGATGTTTTAAATGCACAAAAACGTGCAGGTGTTTTTGCCACAAGAAGACGATCGATATGGGGTACATATGTTCAGTATGTCTGTCAATTTACTGTGAGCATCACAAGAAATGTTCAACGTGTGGGTAAGAAGATTTTGTTGACCGTATCTTGTTTCTTTGTCAATATTTATAGAAAGCTACCAAAGTTGTTTGATTCTAACTTATCGGAGAAACTTTTATTTTGGAATTTTGCAGGTCTGTGTTTGGTCACTCGAAACTTGATGATGCTTCATCTCTCTCTAATAAGAAGAGAAAAGCTCCCTAGTCCCATGCTGATACCTAAAATAAATAAATCTCTTATGCTGGTGGAACTGCAAATTTTGTTTACTAATTACTGTATTTTTTTTTTTTAATTTTGGTCGAACTAATTACTGTATAAGCTAAACATATTATCAAACTTAAGTCACTTAGAAATAAAGTTTTAATCAGATGCTTTTTAACACTTCTGATTATCAAAATTGTTAAGAAACTTCACTTAATTATCAAATGTGATTCATAAAGTTTTCACTTTTTGTTTTCAAGAGAAAGTTACGGCAGAATTTAGCAAACAACCAACAAAACAAAAGGCCTTGTCCAGAAAACTAGACTGGGCTTGATCTATTTTTTTAAATTTTATTATTGTTGGATATGATTCGGGTCCGAACCCGTTTGATAGATCCGGCTCTTACCGTAACACTTGAGAGAGAGAGATCATCGTTGTGGTGGTGAGCCATGGTGGATTCGAAGAGACGGCGAAAGGTTAAATTCCGGGAAGCTTTTCTGCATCTTTACAGCTTTCGAAGTTTCGATTTTTAATTTCCGTACGAGACTTATTGTGCAGATATTGGACAAGAAGAAGACGATTCATGGCCTTATAAAAAGAGCGTCTTCTATCGTTGATCCTCTTTCTCCATTTGATTCCTTCCGCCATTACAGGAAAAATGGTAACCTTTTCCTCTTCTTCTTCTCTATTAGATTTTTCATGGGTTTCCCTCGAAATTCAATATCTATGTGATTATCATTCACGAATAGGCGTTTGATTTGATGCAACATTGATCATCTAAGATAATCTGTGCTCGTGCAGACTTTTGGTAATCTATGATCATGTTTCTGGGAAAAAAGTTCTTTTAGGGCTTACTTGTTTAAGTGGTTTAAGTTCACAGAAAGAGCCTTTGATGGTGATGCTAATTCTGTGTTTGTATATAGACTTATCTGTGTACTTGGAATCTGGCCGTGGAGATAGACTTTCTTCGCTTCTAAAGCAAAACATTCGAACTCTCTTGCGGGTAAAAACAAAAGAACCTCAAGTAGCATTAGATGTTTTCAACATAACTTATACTTTGATGATGTTTGTAAAAATTCACAGACGAACATGGAAGGCTTCTATGGGTCTGATTGGCCGGTACAAGCGAAGGCGAAGCATAAGGAAATGTCTTCCGCAGACGCACATTACATATTTGTGCGTGAACTGCGTTGTGGTAAAGCCTATGAGACATCTACTCAAAGAGTTTGCAGGGAAGGGTGTAATCAGATAGCTGGATTTTTGCATTACCGGTTTACTTTAGAGGAAGAGATACCCGTCCTTTACGTGTATGAAATACAGCTTGAATCCCGGATTCAAGGAAAAGGACTGGGAGAATTTTTGATGCAGTTAATGGAGCTCATTGCTTCTAAGGTTGATACCCAAAACTCGTCTCTCAGATTCCGTTTTAGATTTGTTGCTTAGTTAATAATAATATGGTGTCCTTTTCTTCTTCTCAGAATCGGATGAGTGCTATCGTGCTGACTGTTCAAACATCTAATTCATTGGCCATGGCTTTCTATATGAGCAAACTAGGGTAAGAGCCTAAGAGTTATTTTTTTGGAAGATAATCTTATTCCATGTAACAACTCAGATTAGATTTAATGTTTTTACATGGAGTCTTTACTGAGCATGGCTCATCCAGACATCTTAAATATTGTTCATTTCTGATACAGATACAGAATATCAAGCATTTCACCGTCGAAGGCTAATCTTCTGGTACAGAATCAGTAGTCTTTCGTATTTTTTTAATCGTCATAGTGTTAGCCATTCGTCAAATGAGTTTTAAAGCATACTCTTCTACATGTGCAGACTTTTTCGACGAAATATGAGATACTTTGCAAAACATTTGATTCCGAAGCTAAATCTGTGTTGGAGGTTTGGTCCTTTCACTGCATCACTTGCATTTATGACAAAACAGCTGATCAAATATAAACATTTTAATGCTTGTTTTGCCTTTAATCTTGGTATTGTATTAACAATACTGCTATGTTCGCAATTATGTTCCAAGAAGAACGATGAAGAACCAACCAAAGATTGAGTATCAAGCATGGAATAGCACATTAGTTTCACTGTAAGTTTCCACTTTTATCTTATTCCAGAGACATCTGCGATGTTTGCTTGTCCGCAGAGGGGTGTGATAAGATAAAGTGTATAAAACAGATCGGTCTGATGAAGATTTGGTTCCTCTGAGGGCAGATCTCACGCCAGGAGAAGAGAGGGAGAGACACAAGTCATTTTTTTGTTTGTTGCCAAGAACACCATTTTGGAAACAAGAGTCTTCGCAACAAACCAATCATTTACTAACCAGCAGAGAGTACTTGTATGGTGTTTTATTAACCTTTAGGAGAGTTTGTAGACATTTACTCCCTCTAGATCAAAATAGTTAACAATTTAGAGAAAAAGAATTGTATCAAATTAGATGATTATTGCAACTTTCAATGTAAAATTAATTAGATTTTTAATGTAATTTATATTCCGTATAATATTTTGTCATTGGTAAGTTAGATAGATAATAAATGATGTTTTAATATAGAAAAAATTAAATTAAATAATTTTTTAATTTGTATGTATAGAAGCTTAAATATCAATTATGTGTGCATAAAAGCTAATATGATCAACTATTTTGATAGAGAGGTGTTTCAACTAGAAGTTGGTATTGATTAAAGTCATCTAAAGTTGTCCAAAAATTTATATAACTATTTTAAAAAGATTTGTATCCAACTTTCTATTATTGGTGCAAATGCTCAAAAATCTTTTATAAAATATCATTTATTTTCTCTATCGCTCTCATTTAAATACATATAATAATAAAAAAACGAAAGTGAGAAAGAGAAGAAAAGGAGGAATGGGCTGAACTGGACGTATCAAAATTGTGGCTCTTATATTTTCTGTGATTAATAAAAGATATCGTTGTCAGTTGTCACCATGTGATGTGACTTATTTTCCCCCATTATCCCAACCATTTTTTTATTTTCATTTTTAGTAGTTGAACAGCAAAAACAAAATTTGTTCCTTTCTAATATTCACAAGCGAGATATTTTTAGTTAGTAGGAATTACAAATCAATCACTCGTTCATTGCATTATTCATTTCGTTCTAATAAATGTTGGTCTAGTGAAAAAAATCAATTGAATTAACAAAGAACATAGAGGTAAACTAAACTACAATATAGAGGTAAGGAACATCACGCTCTAAATTCCTCTTGCCGAAAATGAGTCTTCACTTGAGATTTCAATTTATGAAGATAAAGTGGCGTTGAGAAGAATTTAAAAAGTTTAATTTGGATATTTATATCACTAAAGATATTTATATCTTGAAATAATTATTTTACGGTTAAGCGTGTTGTGATGAAATAACATTATGATAGATGATCTTTCAGAAAGTAAATTACCATGCGAGTGGAGACAAAAGCGTGGTGATTGCAAGGATGATAAATCGTGATTTCAAAATCTTTAGAAATAACTCTTCCGACAGTTGGATAAAATAGACTTGGAGACCTAGAAAGAGATGTCGAAACACACACGGAAAAGACGGACGGAACAATTTCATTACGAGAAATTAAAATGGAGGACCCAAAAAAAATAAAAAACAAAACAAAAATAATATCTTCAATATGAATACAAAAAAAAAGTGTCTCCGTGAGTGGTTTACTCTCAACCACAAGATATCTGTCACACACACACACCTTCTCGAAATTTCCATAGTGGCAAGTTGAACATTAAATTAAATATATAAACTAATTAGAATATTAGTATCTGACGTGGCATATCCCCCGTCTATTTAAACCCAAAAATTAATTGGTCCACCTTTGCTCTTTCTAGTACCTTCTCTTTCTCTTCTTCTCACTCTTCTTACCTCTTTCATTTTTTCTTTTTTTTCAAAATCATTTTCTTGGGAAAAATCTTCAATTCTGTTTCCGGGAATTTGATTTCCCGGAAAAAAAAGAAGACAATCTTTGGTCTCTAGATTACTTACAAAGTTCCGATTTGAGGTTTCTTTCATTTTCCGACTACTTTCTTCCATTTTTTAAAAAATATTTACAATTTTTAACAGATTTGTTTATGATTTGCTTTCAATTTTTCAGGCTAGAACTGTGAAATCACCATTTGAAGCAAAGAAGCTTACTAGATACTGTAACATGGCTGCTCTGGTAATTATCAACTCTTTCTTCTGGGAAAAAAAAAACAGATTTGATGAACTTAAAGAGTAGTTAGTATGAATCTTATCGAATTCCTGAAGAAATTGATTGTATATGAGAAAGTTAATCTCTTTTTGGGAACAAGCTGAAGATTTTGAAAACTTTTGAATTTTGATGGCTTATCTTGATTTTTTTGCTTCACAAGCCATTTTAATTCATTGTTTTGTTTTGTATTTTTTACTTTAGGATCTAAGTGAAGAACAAAGTAGCAATGTAGAAAATGGAAGTAGTTGCAATGTTAATAATGAAGTGAAGATTAGGAAACCATATATAGTAACTAAGCAGAGAGAGAAGTGGAGTGAGGAAGAGCATGAGAGGTTTCTTGAAGCTATTAAGCTTTATGGTCGTGGATGGCGTCAAATCGAAGGTAGTCATGAAACCGAAATATCGAAACTTTTCTTCTGATACGACCATAGATGTAGTTCTAAAGCGGTTTTAAAGTCTTGGTTTCGAATGCAGAACACGTTGGAACGAAAACGGCTGTTCAGATTCGAAGCCATGCTCAAAAGTTTTTCTCCAAGGTCTTGTGTATTTAGATGTTTTGAAAAACATTAGTACTGATGTAGTTAGTCTGTGTAATCTGATAGTTTCTTGTCCAATCTGTTGCAGGTGGCTCGAGAAGCGGAAAATAGTAGTGGTGGCTCGGTTGAAGCAATTGTAATCCCGCCTCCTCGTCCAAAGAGAAAACCCGCACATCCTTATCCTCGGAAATCGTCTGCTCCAGTTCAGACTGAGAAGTCTCCTCAATCGAATTTAGCAGTTATGGAGAAAGGAACTAAATCTCCAACCTCAGTTCTATCACCATTAGCTTTAGAGGATCAAATTAATAGATGCTCCTCGCCTAACTCGTGTATTAGTGACATCCAATCCGTCGGTGGGAAGAATGACTACGCAACATCCAAGCAATCACACAAGGAAGATGCTACCGTTGGTTCGACACCAATCTTGAGCATTATGCTTTTTGGGAAGATTCTCAGTGTGCCGGAAGAATCTCACAAATCATCCTCTCACAGTAATGAAGACTTAGAGAATTACTACCCCGGGATCAAGAAATCTATGATGCACAATGATCATAGACACGTTGATACTGATTTATCTCTTGGGGTCCGGGAAACGTCTTGTACTGGTTCTAATGTGTTTGGCTCGGTCACAGATGTTTCAGATAACTTGGAGAAGAGTACAGGACCGATAAATTCTCCTCCGTGGAAACAATCAAGCTCGGTAGAGAAACAAGAATCTTGTTATCCTGCAAATGGGTTTAGGCCATACAAGAGATGCTTATCAGAAAGAGAAGTGACATCAACTTTGTCGATGATAACTTCGGATGAAGAGAAAAGCCGAAGAAGAGCACGTGTATGCTCTTAGCATCTTGTCCAAAGTCAATTCGGCGTCACCTATGCCTTCCTGTACAGATGCGACGCACCACAGTTTTTAGAATTGACTTTAATGAGCCAAGAAGATGGTTTGGCCATTGTTGGGAGACCCCCTGAGGACAACACTCAGACGAACCATATCCAAATCCAAACGGACAAAGTGATTTTACTTGTAATGAAGTTTCTTTCACTGTCTCACATTGTTCCCTTTTTTCATAAAACAAGTGTAATTGTTTGGACACCTAATTGTTGTAACTCTGTTTCAAGCTTAAGAATTGCTTTATTATCAGTCTTAAGGTCTGTACAAAATATGATTAAAAAAGTGAATTTAACCAGGTTAATACAGCAATATTGAAGATATTAGCACCAGAAAGAACTTCATTAATAGAGGCTTGAGCGTAATGAAATATATGATGAAATAATGTGAGAATAATTGAACAAATATTTAGTCAAAAGCAAGCTTCACTTTCTCCTATGTTTTCAAGTGTAGTAACTAGTTTCTTTCTCCCTGTGCTTGTTCAGGTGATGATGAACAGTTTCACAAGTCAAAGAAATGAAGCAGCTCAAAAAATTCAAGCAATGGCCGTTGTTAGATATCTATGTTCTTTTTAAGTATGCCGATCGAAGAACTTCTCTATGAGCACAGAGAAAGTTGCAAAGCCAGCACAACCTATACATGCAGCTTTTGGTCCGCCTGAGACAAAAGAGAAAAAAACATGAAAACACATCACATAGAGGTTTTGAATTACTCCAACCAAAAACCAAAGGAACCCCTTCAAAGAACATAGGCGAAAGACAAAAAAAGGGATGAAGAACACTTGATCAGAGAACGCAAAGCACTTATGAGGCTATGAAACTGACTATGATTTGGAATTTATGCTACTGCAAATCTCTTAACTTTTAACATTTCAAGTCCATACAGAGAAAAGAATTAGTAATTACCTCGGGCAGACATAGAACCACCGGTCACACATCCAGCAATAGCGGTGTTTGTTGTGTCATGCTTGGCTCTTACCTTTTTTTCAGAGAGGTAAATCGATTGACAAATAAGGTTTTGAAATAAGAACGATAAGTAGTTTGGTTTTGGAATTTCCTAGATTGTGCGGGTCAATAATATTCTTACCTTCTCAACAATGCATTCAGCTGCAGAGAAAACCAAACCCATAACCGCAAACGTCTTGCACGAATGCCAACTCCTTTGCCCCATTTGTTTAGCTGTGAACATAAACTGCTGCCTCGCAGTCATTGTATCGTGCATTATAGGATTATCTAATGCTCCTAAGAACAAACCCATCATCAACCCCAAGCCTCCTCCTACACACAATTCACATAGAGAATGTCTACAGGTCAATTTGATTATCCGCACGTACCTATTTGTTATTCTCTACTCGAGAACCGACGAGTAAACATTAGTTGCTTTATATCAGAAATGCCTCTTTGAGAACATAAATAAGAACGCAAAACTGATTCGGATTCGATATCTTCATATCAACAATTCACCTAATCAATAAAAAAGCTAAAACACTTTCTCATGATTTCAAGAGTACTTCACCTAATCAACAAAAAGCTTAAAACTTTCTCAAGATTTAAACAATGTACAATCACTTTATCGCATTTCCATGAACTCCCTAATAGCTATTCCTCATTCAAAATCAGAGATTTTCAGAAGAAGGAAAAAATCAATCAATACTCAAGACAAAAAATAAGATTTGGAACTGACCCATGACTCCACTAGTAACACTGCGCACGGCGCAGTTATTCCAAACCTCTTGTGCTCGAACCTCTTCGATGGTTGGCATCCGAATCGGCTGAATCCGAGTGACGTTATCATCAGAACCAACCGAGCCAGACGATGAACCACCGGTCGGTTCAGGACTCGATTCCGCCATTTTTGTCAAAGGTATTGTAGAGCAGAATCCGACAGGAACAAACGAAAAAAGATCAAGAGTTGGCGAATTCGCGCGCCTGAGATATATAATAATTAAAAAAAAATCAGGGTTTATCCGAGTTCCTAGGGTTTAAGCGGAGAACTTTCTAGCATTGAAGGCCCATTAACATACTTATTGAGCCTTTATCTTCATCTAATTCTAAGGTTAATCGGATTTTTCAAATTGAATGAAAACCTTTGTCTACTTGTGTCTTGGCAAAATTGTGTACTAAAATGTTAGTGTAAAAATAGAATTTCCAACTCAAAATCGGTTGACAATGATTTGATTATTTCTTTGGTATATTATTTAATATCTTCTTAAATTTCTGATGTTGATCTTTCTCTATATCCTCCCTCGAGCTAACGGTTTCGATCAAATTAATGGGATAGAGTATAATTGATTCTGATACAATGTTAAGTTTCATAAGCTTCCGGGTCAAAAGCTCATCAACTCGTATATTTTTTCATAAACCTTATGGAATGTCGAAAATATATACAAATTACCATTCTGCATAAGAAAAAAAAACATTGTAAATTTGGAAAAGCGACTCCGGTCGAATTGTTAAATGTTTATCTCTATTGTTTTCATCTTCGTTGGAGTTCAACTCTACGAAACACGAAACTGCGCTGTCTCATGTAATCGGAGTATTTGGCTATGGATCGAGCTTATTGATTTAACTAGTGATATATAAAAGCATTGTGAATATGTTTACAAGACGTGATTGTGATACCAATATATGATTTTGGTAAACGTTTTCTGTTTGAGGAACCAATCTAGCATTTTATTCTCAATCGAAAGAATGAATTAAATCATACAACATCCCAAAAAAAAGAACAAATTTTAAAAGACTAAAGCTGACTTTTTCATATCTTCAAACGATCAAAACTTTTCAACATCTCTTAAGAGACAGAGAAGAGATGCTAAGTGACAACAACAAAATGTATCCCCACAAGAAGCTTCTAATCCATGTGGAGGTTTTCCTAAGTTCTAAAACAAAACCTTCTGTTCCCACAGGAAGCTTCTATTCACATCGTTTCCTTATTCTAAATATACTCCTAGTTCAATTCCCACTTTCATTAGCCTCGATCTCGCCCTCTTCGTCCTTACATTTCAAGTTAATGAATGCATCAAGAGCTTCTCTCATCCACCAACTTTGACATACTTCTCTTGCTTCATCCAAACCAACCCATTTGCGTTCTCTAGTTTCCGATTCAGGCCATTGCTCAAACTCTTGACTAACAAGCAAAGCAAACATGTATCCTTGATGAATTATGCTATGCCTTTTGCTTTTGTATTGCCATTTCCCGAGCTTTTCTTCGAGATAACCCGTTACTCCCGCTTCTTCGATCGTCTCTCTTAATGCTGCTTCTTCCATTGATTCATCAATCTCCCAACCTCCTTTGGGAAATAACATTCCTTTACCCTTTTGAGCACTTACAAGAAGAACTTCGATTTCTTTGGATTCGATCCCATTCACTTCTTGTTGTTTCTTGAATCTGTACGGTACGCATCTGCACAACATTTTTAACCAAAATAATGAGATTACCAAACAAAAATCTATGAATTTCGAAAAACTAGTTGGGATACAATCCAAGTCTCACATCAGAACGCGCAATTTTATAAGGAATATGAATTTTAAAAATTGCTACTTTCGTCCTAAGAATTCTCCAAAGATAGATTCGAATTTAGGGGCAAATTCATACCCAACGACTTGACGATAACCGGAGCTGTCGTAACGCTGCAACTCTCTACCGGTACGAGAGACCAAAGATACAACTTTCTCGATCTGTGCCGGAACAGCCTTCGTCGACGGGATGGTCTCGAAGATCGGAGACAGATACGAGGCGACATTTGAGAAGTTTGAAACGACTAGAGAAACAGAGAAGCCTGTCATTTTTTTTTTTGAACCAAACCTCTGTTTCTTGAAATTAGAGAGAAATCGATTTAAGGAAGTTTGAAACAGAGAGAGAGGAGAGAGAAAGAGAGAATGGATAAGTAAGAAGAGACAGATGAGAGAGATGAGTTTTGAGATTTGTTAGAGATGAAGGGGTTCGGTTTTTAAGGACAGTCATTTATATGGAAACGACGTGTTTTAAAAAACTTAAACCCACGCGCTTCAAGGGACGATGTTTCCTCCAACATTTTTTAAAAAATATTTTATATCTCTGTTTTCTTAATGTAATAAATTAATAATCCTTTTCATTTTTAACACATTGGGAGAGACATGAATGAGGAAGCAGACAATCTTGCTAAAATGGCGAGAAGGGAAATGGGAGGATATAGAGTTCATTGGTTATCAGTTTCACATCCTCTTTTTCTCCATTGTCTGATACTATTACATGCTTATTTTAGCTAGATAATGGATATATGTGTTGTATCTGACGATCCTTGTACCGTCTAAAATGAAATGAAATTTGCGAAAAAAATAAAAATAAAAAATAATCAACTTGCTATATTTTTATTGGATTCTATTAAATATTTCGCGGGATATTTAAGTTGATTTTCCTGGTTATTGAAATTGTTTTTTTGGTTTCTTTTGGCTTAACTAAATTTTTAGGGATTGGTTGTTTAGCGATTTAAAAAATGTTATTATTGAGGCTTTAAAAATATAATTCACTGTTAAAATTTTGGTTTTTAAAATTGTAATTGTGACTTTAAAAAAATTAAAGTCATAAAATATAGGGTTTAGAAAAAAGTAACTTAACAAGAACAAAATAACTGAAATATATTGTGAAAAAATCAAAGAAAACTTTTAGGGTTATTGGAGTTTTAAAGTGTGATTGGTAAAAAAAAATTTAAAGACAGTAAAAAATAAAGTTTTGGCAACCAATCATGCTCGTCCTCAAGTTCTTTTTTTAATTTTACTATTTCGTTCTGTATTTTGATATTTGTTAACAAAACAACTCTGTGCCAATACGGATTCAAACTTCTAGGAGAATTTGACATTCTAGAAGTATAATTTTTGCATATTACAATTATAACAGACTATGAGATACGTCAGATTAATTTTAATGTAAAATAAACATTTAAAACTAAACAAAAAAATGATAAAAGAAAGTCTTTAAGAAACGTACAATTGTATTGTCAACGCTAAAAAACATCAATGTGTAAACTCACCTTAAGAAAAATTTTCACATGTATTTTTTGTTGTGCTTCTAAAATTTTTTTTTGTTCGTCAAAGAAAAAAAAAAATTTAACTTAGAGGATGAGGAAAAAAAACAAAAGTCAACTGGTTGACGTCCAAAAAAAACCCTCGGCACAGACACGGAGAAGAAAGAAAAAGAAAAGGGAGAGTATAAATAGACACGCGCTGTATGCGCGCGTGAAGGAGCTTATGCAAGTGGGTGAATTTAAATTTTTGGGTGTTTAAGGGTAATTAACTGAAAGAGTGTGTGCTCATCCACAAAGTCCTTCTCTGACGCGAACACGTTATTAGGCGATGCCTTCATCTATTTTTTCTTTTTTATTATTCTTAAACATTATCCACTTACTTTATTTATTTTTGCGTCTTCTAGAAACCCAATCGTGGAAACAAGCTTCTTAATAGGCCTTAGCCCAGTATACAATAATTTTTTTTTATCTTGTTTTTATTTTTTTGTGTGCAAAATATAACAAATATTTTTTTATAATAGTTAATAGTAAACAACATTAACCTGAATTTAATTTGTAATGGGGTGGTGCAATTGCTTTCGGGTATCATATAGAATTGTTATAGTTAGGGTTGGACGTCTCGATATCCGACAGAGTTTGAGTCGGATTTGGATTTGGATGCAGGACCTGAACTTCGAACCTGATGACAAATCCAAACCAATCTTATCTGAGTTCTAAAAGATATTAACAAAATAGAAAAGAAAGCTTGAAAAGAAATAGTTCATAAGAGCTTTATTGTGCAAAAATGTAAATAGAAAAGAAGCTTAGATTTGTAACCAAAAACAAAAAAGTTTCGATTGATTTTACATTTAGAAGAAGGAGTGGCTGCTCTTACAGCAGCCTTAGTTGATCACACACAATGTTATTACAATCTTATTTATATAAAATCTAAATGCTAAGAACCCTAATTACATAACATTGGTTTGGACTTGGGCTTCTCTTGGAATAGCATTGGACTTGAGTTTCATAATGCTCTAATACTCCCCCGCAAACTTGACGTCGAGGTGAATGCTACGATGGCAAGTTTGTATGCAGAATTGTCATGGCATTGACAAGAGCATATATAGTCAAATCAAGATCCTTGTAAGGTTGGTGGATGACTCTATTATTCATGAAGAACAAACATTAGTGTGAAATCTATTTAAGTCTATACTTGGAGAGTATCGCATGGCTTCACTCAGAGGTTTCTCTTGAACTTGGAGAGCTTAGTCGATCTCACTCAGAGGTACATATGACTTCTTTGTCTCACTAAAAGTCCGGGTTTCCATTACCCACTTAACTCTCTAATCTGCCTCATGAAAAAAAAAGAATTTTCCTCCAACTATAACTGCAATCTTACTCACTATCTTCCTCTTACCCATTAGCCAACAACAATCTGCCTCTAATCAAAATGTTTTTCCTCTTTGGCATTTTAACAAACACTTGGTGTGCGCTGAGTAAATCCATCAATTTTCCATAGAAATGAGCAAAATTTGTACCACTAAACACATCCTTGTCAAGGACATACAAGCCTATTTAGTTATAGAGATACGATTCCAAACCCAGATATCTTAATCAGCCTTCACCATATCATTCCCAAGCTATATCATTCCTTATTCTATTCTATTTTAGAAGAAACTTCAGGAACGTTACCTTTATCTGCATATTTGTCTTAGAAGCATCACCCAATAACGAGACAGAGACATTGCAAGCTCTATTAACGACATCAACTCCATAACAAGCTTGCATCTTTCTCTACCCGGTTCAGAAGCTTTAGTTCCTCTGATGAAGTGATTCTTCAACAAACACTTATCGTTGGGACCGATCTTGGTGGAGACATCGATGTCTGATTGGCGCAAACCAAACTCACGAACCGCCTGACCCATGATCTTCTCGGCACGATCATTAACGCGTGATCCTGATAACACTGAATCGACTCGTCATTCATCACATCGAGCTGATTCCTGAGATGTAACCCATGTTTTGACCAAAACTTGCGAATCCCAAATGGTGTCAGATAAAAAATCACAGACCCGACAATAGTGTTGATGTTTTCCAGTCCGTCTGAGCTTTGTCGGAGAAAAAGAAAGATTTCTTTTCTTCTTTTGTTTTCACTAGCTCTTTGTCTCCATAAAAAGAGTTCTTCTGTGCAAGTTACAACCTTTTGAAGTTCAACAGATGGAGATGAAATCTGATGCTAGAAGAAGATGAGATTGAAAAACCATTAACCTAATGAACCGATTGGCTCTGATACCATGATGAAGAAGCTTATAGCTTCAAAGATTGAGATGAAAATACTTTTCTTATTTCTTCTTATCAAAACCGATTACAAGCATTTGTTCTTATAAAAGAAATGATTTCATAAGATGATGTCAAGTGTAAACATCTCACACACACTCTAATCATTTGGATCATCATCAGCTAGTACATCAAATTTGTTTTGTATTGGGATTATACAAATCTGTTTTGTACCTTTCTTTTGACCATCTTCCTTCTTTGTTTTGTTTTTGTCTTTAGTAGCTTTGGGAGGAGTCGACCGTTGTGTGTGTGCAACGACTGCGTTTTTAGATGGAGAGATGTTGGTCTTCTCGATCATGGGCTTAACCACTTCTGCATTCTTCTCTTTTGGCCCATGCATATTCAACGAAAACGGCTGCGTTTTCGTCCTCTGTGTATCACTCTGTTTTGAGTTAGTGGTATCAGATCCATGGGAGAATCCGTGGAACTCTATTCTTACCCTACTCTAAACATCACAAACTGCGTCACTGTGAAGTTAACAGAAAGGAACTATATCCTTTGGAAGTCCCAATTTGAATCCTTCCTCTCTGGCCAAGGTCTCTTAGGGTTCATCAATGGAGGCTTTCCTCGTCCTGCTGAAACCATCAATGTACCAGGTATTGAAGGCAGAGTCACATCTGCACCAAATCCAGAGTATTCAGCATGGCTCAGGTCAGATCAAGTTGTCATGGCTTGGATTCTTGGATCCCTCTCTGAAGATATTCTTAGTGTTGTGGTTGGATCCAGATCTTCTCATGAGGTATGGCTGAATCTGGCTAGATTTTTCAATAGAGTCTCCTCCACCAGACTTTTTGAGCTACAAAGACGTCTTCAAACTATCTCTAAGAAAGACAGAACTATAGATGATTATTTGAGAGATGTTAAGAGCCTTTGTGATCAGCTATCTTCTATTGGAAGTCCTGTCACTGAAAAGATGAAGATTTTCTCAGTCATTCATCGCTTGGGAAGGGAGTATGAGCCAGTCATTACAGCCATAGAGAGCTCAATGGATCTCATCCCTGGACCAACATATGAAGATGTGGTGTTAGACTTAAAGGTTTTGATGATAGACTCAAAAACTATGTTGAAGCTACAGACATAACTCCTCATCTTGCCTTTAATACTAGTGTGTATAACACAAACACTTACCCCAACAGAGGCAGAGGAAGCTACAATCGTTATAGTAGAGGAAGAGGCCGCAGAACTTTCACCACAAGAGGAAGAGGGTTTCATCAAGAGTTCATATCCTCTCCTTAGGGTTTTGCAGCTTCTACTTTTTCTGAGGCTGATGGTAGACCCATTTGTCAAATATGTGGTAAGGTAGAACATCAAGCCTTACACTGTTGGTACAGATTCGACAATAGCTATCAACATGAGGATGTTTCAAAGGCTATGGCAGCTATGAGGATCACTGAGATCACTTATACCTCAGGCCAAGAATGGTATCCTGACTCTGGAGCCACAGCTCATGTGACCAACACAATTCAGTGTCTCAATCAGGCTCAACCTTACTATGGAACAAACACAATCATGGTTGGTGATAGTAACTATCTTCCCATTACTCACATAGGCTCTGCAGACATTCCCTCCACCTCAGGTAAGCTACCTTTGAATGATGTCTTGGTCTGTCCTGCTATAGCAAAATCCTTACTATCTGTTTCCAAATTGACCAAAGACTATCCTTGTGCTTTTACATTTGATTCTGACAATGTTGTTGTAAAGGACAAAGCCACAAGGAAAGTCCTGACCCTGGGAAGAAACCATGAAGGTCTTTACAAGCTGGAGAACAATCATTTTCAAGTTCATTATTCCTCAAACAATGCTTATGCAAGTGATGAGTTGTGGCATAGAAGGCTTGGACATCCAAATGATCAAGTTCTCCAGTGGTTGGTGCAAAATAAAGCAGTCCACCTAAATAAAAGAACCAAGGCAGTGTGTAAGTCCTGCAGACTTGGAAAGAACTCAAGACTGCCTTTTTCTTCTTCTAGTTTTGTAGTTACTAAGCCTTTGTAGAGGATCCATTGTGACCTCTGGGGACCAGCCCCAATAATGTCTGTTCAAGGGTTTAGATTTTATGTAATCTTTATTGACAACTTTTCAAGATATACATGGTTCTTTCCCTTGAAACAGAAATCTGATTTTTGCTCTATCTTCATCAGGTTTCAGAGACTTGTTGAGAATCAGTTTAAAGATAATATTGGTATCTTTCAAAGTGATGGAGGTGGTGAGTTCATAAGCAAGAGGTTTATTACACATCTTGAAGAGTCTGGCATTCAACACTATATCTCTTGCCCATACACGCCTCAACAAAATGGACTAGCAGAGAGGAAGCACAAGCATATTACAGATTGGGGCTCACAATGTTGTTTCAAGGCAAATTACCTTCTAAATATTGGGTAGAGGCTTTCTTCACAGCTAATTTCCTTGGTAATCTGCTTCCTTCCTCTGTCTTGGATAAGCATTGCAGTCCTCATGAGTCTCTTTTTGGTGAAGCACCGAGTTATAACTCATTAAAAACCTTTGGATGTGCGTGTTATCCAACTCTCAGAGACTACAAACAACACAAGTTTGATCCAAAGTCTCTAAAATGTGTGTTTCTTGGTTACACAGACAAGTATAAAGGCTACAGATGCCTCTATCCTCCCACAGGAAAGGTTTATCTCAGCAGACATGTAATATTTGATGAGATCACCTTTCCATTCTCTGATATATATGCTCACCTTCAACCATCTGGACCTACACCTCTGCTGGAAACCTGGCAACAAAGTTTCATGTCTCCAGGAAAGGTATATAAGTCATCCTCCTTGAATCTTTCTTCTGACAAAGATTTTCCTCCTTTGCCAACAGGAACACTAGCACCTTTATCTACTACACATGAAGAGGGGAGTTCTGAGTGTACGACAAGCTTAGATCTTGTTCCTATAGGAAACAGCTCCTCCTCTTCATATGATAGGACATATAATGGTACTCCAGTTCCCTTATCAGAACAAAACAATCTAAGCCACTCTCCTCTTGCCTCAACTTCTCCTGATGAAACAGATACTAATACTTCTACTCATCATGAGCCAGTCTCATCATATCTGCTCCAGAACCTCCAAGAACAGAACAAGAACAGGTAGAGGCAACATCATCACAAGAAGCTGCAGGTTCTTCTCAGTCTGGTCATCCTATGGTCACAAGAGCTAAGGCAGAAACCTTCAAACCAAACCAGAGATACGTCCTTTTGACTCAAAAGGTATCCTATCCAGAACCTAAAACAGTCTCTGAAGCTTTGAAAGATCCAAATTGGAATGGAGCTATGGATGAAGAAATAGATAATTGCACTGTCATAAGAACTTGGTCTCTAGTGCCTTTTGAGCCAGGCATGAATGTATTAGGCTGCAAATGGGTCTTCAGGACAAAGCTTAATGCAGATGGTACATTAAACAAGTTTAAAGCTCGTATTGTTGCAAAAGGCTATGACCAGGAAGAAGGGGTAGACTTCCTGGAAACCTATAGTCCAGTCATCACATAAACTACAATACGAATAGTTCTGCATTTAGCAACGATATTACAGTGGGAGATCAAGCAAATGGACGTTAAAAATGCTTTCCTTCATGGATATTTGACTGAGGATGTCTATATGAGTCAGCCAGTTGGATATATCAACAAAGCTTATCCAAATCATGTGTGTAAGCTGCATAAGTCTCTCTATAGTCTAAAACAGTCACCAAGGGCTTGGTTTGATAAGTTCAGCTCCTTTCTCTTAGAGTTTGGCTTTACCTGCAGTATCATGGATCCATCCTTATTCATCTGCACTCGTAACAATGATATTATCATGTTACTTCTCTATGTTGATGATATGATGATTACAGGAAACAACTCTACAATGTTGACACAACTTCTGTCAGAACTTCATAAACAGTTTCGTATGACAGATATGGGAAAGCTTCATTATTTCTTGGGAATTCAAATCCAAGATTATGCAGATGGTCTCTTCTTGTCTCAGCAAAAATATGCTGAAGATCTCTTGGTTGTGGCGGCTATGACAAACTGTACACCAGTGGCTACTCCTCTACCTTTACAACCTGATAAAGAACCTGATCAAGATGAAGTGTTCTCCAATCCAATATACTTTCGAAGCTTGGCTGGTGAGTTACAATACTTAACCTTAACCAGACCTGATCTGCAATACTCTGTGAACTATGTGTGTCAAAGAATGCATACCCCCATGGTTTCAGATTTTGCTTTGTTAAAAAGGATTCTCAGGTACATTAAAGGAACAATCACAATGGGTGTTTCCTTCTCTAGAGCTACAAACTGTGTTTTAAGAGCCTATAGTGACTCAGACCGGACTAGTTGTAAAAGAACACGACGCTCAACTGGAGGATACTGCACCTTTCTGGGACAGAACTTGATCTCCTGGTCTTCAAAGAAGCAGGACACAGTTGCTAAAAGCTCTACTGAAGCTGAGTATAGAGCCATGTCAGAAACAACTTTAGAAATTACTTGGATAAGCAATGTGCTCAGAGAGATTGGTGTTCCCCTGCACAACACACCAGAGCTCTACTGTGACAATCTCTCAGCTGTGTATTTAACAGTCAACCCTGCCTTTCACAAGAGAACCAAGCACTTTGAAACACACTTTCATTATGTCAGGGAACGTGTGGCTCTGAGATCTCTTCTGGTAAAACACATTCCCTCTTATCTCCAAATTGCTGATATATTCACCAAGTCCTTGCCTGCTACTGCTTTCTGTTCTTTAAGGTACAAACTTGGTGTAGATGTTCCACCAACACCAAGTTTGAGAGGGGATATTAACTCAAAACAGAGTGATACACAGAGGACGAAAACGCAGCCGTTTTCGTTGAATATGCATGGGCCAAAAGAGAAGAATGCAGAAGTGGTTAAGCCCATGATCGAGAAGACCAACATCTCTCCATCTCAAAACGCAGCCGTTGCACACACACAACGGTCGACTCCTCCCCAAGCTACTAAAGACAAAAACAAAACAAAGAAGGAAGATGGTCAAAAGAAAGGTACAAAACAGATTTGTATAATCCCAATACAAAACAAATTTGATGTACTAGCTGACGATGATCCAAATGATTAGAGTGTGTGTGAGATGTTTACACTTGGCATCATCTTATGAAATCATTTCTTGTATAAGAACAAATGCTTGTAATCGGTTTTGATAAGAAGAAATAAGAAAAGTATTTTCATCTCAATCTTTGAAGCTATAAGCTTCTTCTTTCAGAACCTACAATACTAGTTCGAATATTTGTAATTTTCGGTTCATATTCAGTTAGAGTAGATTTATGTTTAAGTTAGTGCGGATCATATATTTAGGTTCGAGTATTTTAGATTTTCTAGATATTTCAGATGTTTTAGATTTTTTTTTCTTTTGGATGCTTTCCAAGAATTTTGGAATTTTCATATCAATATCAATACTTGTTTTGAATACTTGTACAAATATTCATCTTCAAATATTCATTCGGATTTTTGGTTCAAATTTTCTGAGTTTTTTAAATTTTTTTAATATGAATTCAGGTCGAGTTCATATATTATCCGAACTCTAACTACTCGAGACTAAGAAGTGAGAATCCATTCGAATATTTTTTTTAGTTCGAATTTAGGTTACGTTTGGATATTTCCGTTTGAGTTTCAAGTAAAATGTTATACCCTAGGTATATTACATTTCATATTTTAAATAATATAAGCATATACTTTTCTAAAATTTTCAACTTTCAAGTTTCAAGTTTTTTAGAATTCGGGGTTTTATTTCGTAGACAATGAATTTAAATTTAGTGATATAAAAACACGACTATAAGCTGGATCGCACTCTTATCTTCAGGTATGTTTTATCATGTAATATTTGATTTTGTTGCTAAAATCTTGCTTATGTGTTTTCAACGTATTGTCAATATCAACTAGGTGTAGACTTTTGGCATCTTACGAATAAACTTGTGAGGTACTTTTCTATTATTCCTCCTTTAATTATGTGATTGGCTGGTGACATCTTTTATATTCAGAGTACGTACAAATATAGTTCCAATAAAATTCTTAATCCTAATTAATTCCAAATTATATATATATACACACGTAATGTACGTTACAACGTTGAAAAAAGTTATATATAAGCTAGTCTCTTTGACGTTGTTATGTGTGCGGGTTGATTTATCATGAATAACATTGTAAACATTAGTTACCAAAATAGTAAATTGTAAAAATGATATGATGCTAATATATATGTCCAAAGATAGGTAGGATCTTATGTGTTCTCATATATATATATATATCACAAAAATTATAATCTTACAATGAATTTATTTAGTAGCTGAAATATAACCCTTTTTTTTGGTAAAAGCCGAAATATAACTTTGTTTCTTTAATTTTAGTAAATGACTAAGAAATGTATTATTCCATAGTTTGAAATGGAATTATTAATTCCACCACATAGTATTATCATTGAAGCTCAATCTTGTCATGTGGTGGATGCGATCTACCTGCCAAAACGATATTCAAAGTTTCATAATTTGTTATAGGAAATATTATAAGCTCTTCTTCAAAATTTGGGGGTGATTGACATTCTAACCGTAAAGACTTTAATTACTTTAAAAGTTTTATAGTTAAAAATTTGTCAATCATAATTTATTTTCCTTTTTTTCCTCTACAACCAAAACAGTTCAATTTTTTTTCTCACCACTTTTAACATACAAAATTTTAAAGTTTCCTTAATCAAACTTTTAAATGGCTGTAAAATATTTTTTGTATATTTTGTAATTTTTAGTTAAACTCATCCTATCAAAACTTTATAATTAGTTTCTTTTAAGTTATTTAATTAAAAACTCACGTGGTAAGGATTTAAAATATTTCAATTATTCTATAAATAATTTAAATATAGGAAATAATTTAATCTATAAACTAATATAATACAATTATTTTTAGAAGATTTAACTAAATTATATGTTTTTACCTAGATAATCTTTTACGTAGAAAGGTAATTATTGTTTTACAATAATTTGTAATATATCGAGAAAACATATATATGAAATATTTTTTGGTATTATACTAGCATAATATTTTTGTAAACGAGATTCTTATTACTTATCTAATTAAAATTACAAAACGTTACAAGTTAATAATAATTTTTTTAAACATGTAACATAATATATTACGATTTAAATTCAAATTCAACATAATTTATACTTTGATTTAAAAGAAAATATAATTTAAATTAACGGTTATAATTCTACAGTTTTAGATAACAATCAGACTTTTATCACAATTAAAAGTAACCGTCAAATTCTCTACAGCCAAAATTCTTTACAGCCAAAAGTCTACAGCAACAGCCAACAGTCACAGTCCTTACCAATCAGCCCCTTGGAATAATTGGTTCATATCCACGATTCTATTGACAAGTAACAAAGTGGAGACCGAGATTGCTTTGAGTGTCATGGTAGGACATTGGTCCGAATCTTATATCCCTAGGGAAAGACCAACATGGTTAACATACTGTAAAACTTCTATAACCTAATATACGAAAATATTTTATTAATTTAGATAAAATTAATCTATAGAGAGATTATTTATACTTCACTTATTCTTAAGCTTGGTATAGATCTTTTTAGCTATGGATTTATTAGTCTAATACTTTAGAAATGCATATAAAACAACTAAACACACGAAGAAAACTATACATTCTATACAAATGATCTACTATATATATTATACAAACATAATTACACATTTTAAATAAATAGATCCACTCTAAAATACAAAATCATGAAGAAAAATCATAAGCCTTTCTATTTATAATTAACTCGGACAAAAGAATCAAGGAAAAAAATAAAGATCAAAAGAATTCTCACTATGGTTGATATAAAATGAATAATAAAAGTATTTAAAGATCCTCAAAAAGATTATTTTCATTTAGCTCTCCACGATGGTCTCTAATCTAGGCTTCCAAGATCCATATTTTGATTCGTATAGTACCTTGTCTTCTAAGGTTTCTCTTATCTCCACACCATCATGATCATTATGGTCATCATCGTCATCATCATTAACCGGTGATGAGTTTCTTCTTCTAACCGGAGACATGCAAACCGGGAATATTCTCTTCAAATGACTAAACCGGCTTTCGTTAAGTATCTCTGCTGCTTTGTCGGAGATGAGGGCGAGTTCTTCATGTGTTAAGACAGAGAAGAGCATGTCTGTCGGAAGAAGGAGGTAGAGATGTCTTCTTGGCCGTAAAAACTCGTCGGGAGACACGGCGGTGACTCGGTTTCCGATTTGCAGCAAAGTCGAGTCGGTGATGAAATGGTCCGAGTTTCGAGAGACGATGTCGGAGGTTTTGATGGGCTTTGAGAAAACTTCGAGAGTTCCGATGAAAGGAGCTAAGATTTTGACTGAGTTTGATGGAATGATCGATGGTGCGCATGAAGATGTGTTTCCCATTATTGTGATCAAAGTTAAAGGAAGAGAGAAAGAGAAAGAGACAGAGACAGAGAGAGAGAGAGATGTTTCGTGGAAATGAGTTGGCTTATATAATTATGTGTGTATGAAGTATATAGTTGTATTAGTTTAAGGATTAATTTGTGATTAAGTACTAATTAATTTTTTTTAGCTGGTTGTGTACAACTGTGTGTATCTGCTTTCTCTCAGTTTAATAGTTGTCGTTTCTTAAATTTTGTATCGGGGTCTTTATCTGATAGATATAATTTAAGTAATTAAATTACAAAAGTAATGTTTTCGTTTCTACAATATTAATTTATTGATTTTTTTTAACACTGAATAATATTTTATTTCAAATAATCATTCTACAATACCGTTACTATATAGGTATTAACGGATAAAAAAAAACAGAACAATTCCACGCAAACCAATAGGAGCTATGGTAATGATCAATTTTTAAAGAAAAATAAACTGACAACTAATCTTAATTGAAATGAAATAGAATAAACCAAACATTGCCATATGTTTATCATCTTCATCGCTCGAATAACAGTTTGAGGCTGAAGAGCATATCTTGAAACAATAATCAGATCTTGAACCGATAAAAAATCTAGTCAAAAGGAATACCAACAAAACAATGCAAAGATAGAGGCGTTGTTGTGCATCTAATAAAAGACACACCGTCAATTTTTCGATCCGGCATCAGACCGTTGATCGTCCGATCCGACATCAAACCGTTGACCTTCCGATCCGGCAACAACCGTTGAACTTTCGATCCGGAACAAAGCCAAAACCCGCTGCAGTACAAAGACACCAAGAGAAATCGTCGTCGATAGCCACGACGCCTCCATCTTTAAATAAAGGAAAAAAAGATAAAATCAAATAGAACAAAATCATGAAAAAAAATACGAAACAAAATAGCCCTTTCACAGTGTCGGTACAAAGATCCAATCACCGGAGAGACAAAACACGAAAATCAATTTTTTGTACTCTCTAACGGCTAGGGTTTTTCTATTAATTTATGGATTGATACTATATATTTGTGGCCGCTACATAATTAATTTTCGTATAATCAAGTCAAACTCGATAATTAATCAGATTCAGCTCTTTTAAGACCAGCTTCAATGTTTATTTTTCGTTCTACCAAACCAAAATTAGTAAAATACAATTATTTTTATTTTGTGACGTTTTGTTAATAGAAAGGTCATTTAGAACTAAATGATCTTAATGTTATTCAGCAAAACAGCACGAATCAAGGCGATAGGACAAAGCAGGTAGTACAATATATTTCTCCTATCTATTATAAAGCAAAAAATAAAATATTTTGTTCTGGAAAAATAAAATATTATATGGGAAAAACTCACATTGCGTGGTTTTATATCCACTAAAATAATGCAGTGGGAGTTTTATTTCATGTGATTTTTTTTCTTATTCTTCATGTAATTTATACCCATTGGAAATAGTCAGTCAATCCAAATGGTGTAAAAAAATCCAATAAAATTAACATTATCCATCACTAATCCACTAAAGTAACTACTTAGTATACTACTAACCATTTTTATTTTTAAGCGTAATTCGAGTTAGTCTGCTTTATAATTTCTGGTTTTTAATCAAAAGATACGTTGTAGAGTATATGAATCTACTAGTAATAACTATTCCAAAAAATGTTTTGAACGGTTATATATTTTCGAAAGACTACGAGTTGTGCTCTTTTGATTGATCGCGTATTTGCCTCAAAGGTTATATACTTCCATTACATATGCATCACCACTTTGTGTTATATAATTTTATTTGTAATTGATATGAGGACATTTCCAACCTCACTCCATATTTTACTCCAAAATGGAGTGGGAAATGGAGTAATGAACAAACAAAAAAATTATTACTCCATTTAGATCATCTCCAATGTATATCTCCATTTTTTACTCCATTATGGAGTGACTCCAAACTGGAGTTGGATTTTACTCCAATGTATTACTCCATTTTTTACTCCAAAAATGGAATATTCTAAAAAGATTCTATTTCTAATTTGCTATTAATACATTCTAATTATAAAATTTACAAATTGATCCCTGTTATTTTATTTTTAAAAAATTTTCATAAATTATAAAATTAATTTTAATTAAACATTCATTTAAAATAAAAGAAATTACATTTTTTGTTTGTTCATTACTCCATTTCCCACTCCATTTTGGAATAAAATATAGAGTGAGGTTGGAGATGGTCTGAAATCACGAACGGTTGCGTTATTTCAAAGAGTTGTGTATTTTCAACTTCCGATGCTCATCTATTCATTTGTAACTGTTAATTTTATCAAAAGTTACTTTAACTAGTATAATTTTAACTCACAATACAAAAAAATAATATCCAATAGTTGCATGTTGTTTGGTTGATCATTTTGATATATACCACTTCGTTTTTAACCGTCTGTTTCATCGAAAGCTATATCTTTTAACGTTAGTATATTTTTTTCATTCTATTTCGGTGTCCCCTAAAAAATGGTATTAGAAGTATTTACATTACCTCATCGCATGTGCACATGGAGCTATAAGCACTTCTATGGGCAATTGAGGTTATGATATCAACAACAATTAACTACATAAGTGATTTTCACGACGGATTGCATGCAACTAATTTCGATGACCACTTTCCCGATGGATTAGCCTTCTTTTTCGGCCGAGCTAAACGACTTTGCTAGACTAAAGGGCTCGTTCCCAATTTTTAATATTTTTTACATCTCTTGATCTTTGAAATTTGAAGCCGATGGTCTTGCCAAAAAAAACAAGGCTAATTGGTAATATCTCTATCCATATAAGCACTTTAGTTTTCTATCAGTTTCCTTAGAGGAATGTTCGTTACCTACTTAATATAATGGATTTTCGGCAAAAGAATTTTCGATTTTATTTATCTTATTTTGTGCAACATTTGTATTTTATGATTAACTTTAAAACATATATGTATGTTTGATTTTAAATTTTCTCGTTTTTCCTACTGTTGATAATTAACTTGTTTGATATTTTTTTCAACAATTAATTTGTTGGTTAATAGTGTGAAAGAGAAGTAGAAGGAAGAAAAGGCACATGGATGAAGGATGGGTGTGATTGTGAAGAGTTGGGCGATTGTGCCGAGCTCGAGTTACGACGCTACCTAACTCATCATTAGTCATGGCTTCTTCGTCCGTTTTTCTTTCTTTTTTTTTTATTTTTCAAAAGAAAAAAACTTTGATATTACACTATTAGTATAATAATTAATAATAAATATAGTTCATCTGTTTTATAAAGTTCCAAAAGCCAAAAACAAAGATTACATAAGTCGGTACCATGAAACAAAGTAATATATCAAATATACATATACAGCTCAATGACTGACTGGATACATCATACATGTATCAGTATACTTGTTAGGTGCCACATTTTTATATGGTCTTTAATCAACGTTTTATATTAATATTAAAACTAAAAGTGTATACTATAAAAAGCATGTAATATATGATCATATGTAGGTTGGATTATCCGGATGCAGTCTATTAATTGATTAAGAAATTTGTAAAAACTGCGTACGTATTTGTAACACCTCCATCCGATGTTCTTGTAGTTTCTAATATCTCTTTCTATATATGTGAGTTTATCGTATCCGACAACCGAGAGCGAACACTATTTCGAATGAAATTTTGTAGAATTGATTTATTGTCTTTGTAAATCACTACACGATCTTTTTACATGCTTTGTTTTCACATGATTCTGGAAGTCACTTTCTCTCATAACCAATGATCGAAAAAATTAGTACATTTTTGAGAGAAAAAAATCAAATCGATCTTTGTAAACTCTCATTACACACCACTATTTTTTATAAAATGGGTCTTACAATATTATGTAACACGTAAAATAAGAAGCAAAAACATTAATGTGTATGTTTATGTGTCTGTATATTTACTTGCGTAATTAAACATCTATTTGTAGCTGTCGGATATCACACAATGGTTCAGATTATGTGATTTTATTTGTAAAGTGTCCTGGCCTTTGGACTCTACTTGCGTTTGTTGTTTTTTTGCTCATTATTTAATTTTGCTGATTCAATCTTGCAATTAAAATTTAAAATAAACTAAAAGTGAATCCATTTGATGAACTGTCACAAGATTTATTAAATCAATAATTACAAATAGTCACAAACTCTCGGATAACATTAATATATAAACACATTAGTAGTTAGAACTAAAGTTAAAAGCCGATCTCAATTAACTATATAGTCACAACATATTTATTTAAATGAGGGAACAATTATTACATTATCTGGGGTTGCAACGTCAAAATCTTGACAGAAACTAAAAAGCTAGCTTCCAAAAGCCTTTAGTTATTAAATTAATGTTACAATACTTTATACTATAATTAGCTAGTTAATGGCTTTTTATAATACTAATAATCTATCTCGTTTTCCCCTAACTCTTTAGAATTTAGCGGGACGACTTTAAAATTTGGTAAAACAAAATGTTGGTAAAGAGCTGTTGGAAATTATTACTATTATTAGAAATTTCATAATGAATGCATAAAACATAACAATAATAATAAGAATAATAATAAAAAATCAGTTAGGGAATACCGTGTGATTAATTTCCAACATTTTAAACCTACCTATTAATTAAAAAACAAACATTTCCAATACAGTAGATCAGAAGAAGATTGTTGCCAACGCCATGAGAAAAGATGCAAAGCTAAATCCGGAGAAGTTGATGGCCGGAGACGAGTTTGATGGTTTCGCCATTGAGGAACCTGAAGCTCCGGTAGAATCGTTTCCTGGTCAAATATTTTTCAAATAAAATTAAATACTCCACAATAATTTAAAGCTATTACTTTCAGAATAAATATCAAATGTGGACTGCAAAAACTTCCGTAAAAACTTCAAATCAATGTTTTGCAAACCGGACCGGACCAGCCAGGTGAACCGCGATCCGGTGACATTCCCGGTTCGGATTTCATTTAATATTCGGTTTGTAGTTGGACCGGTAAAACCCAGGAAAACTCGATAAAACCCGACAAAACCGAAGACCCAGACCAACCCAGAACCGCGGTTAAATAAAATTTTAAGGAAATAGTGAGTCCGAAAACTCGAACCCCGGTTGTTTCATTACTTTTGAGAATACATATATATATATATATATAATTAGTTACCTATTCATAAAAAATCTATATTATAGTAAAAACTAAAATAATTATTCACTAATTAGCTTGCGGTCAGTCCAAGTTGACCCGGTGACCCGAAAAGTTTTCGGATCGATGTCCGGATCGGGTATGAAAACATTGCCTCAAATAGTAAATTCGTAAACTTATTTTTTCTTTCGTGTACTATGTTACGTTTAGTTAGATTTTGTTTAAAATATTACGTAAAACCGTAGGAGGTTTGAAGATTCTATAATAAGGAGATTTGAAATATGTGGACCTTTGATCTTTTAAAAGGGATAAAATCATGTAACATATTCGTCTTCGACGACTCTTTCCAACGTATTTTGAATTTGTGACCTCACATTTACTTAGAAGAGGTTTTACTATTGAGCCACCCCTTCATCCGTAATCATAACAATATTTTAAGTCTCAAATATTCGAATTTATATATCCATACCGGTTGAAGATGCCGGAGGAGTTTTCGGGGTTGCCGGCGAAGTCGAAGGCGTCGTCGTATTACCTTCGTAACACAAAAAAAACTAAAACCTCAGCACAAAAAAATACGGTGTCGCATTAAGCTACACTACCAAACCTAAAACGGCGTCGTGTCTAGTAGCTAACCGGCGCTGGTTTTGCATATTGACACGTCAGCGTTGGCGCCACAAGCCTTAGGGAGAACGAGAGCGTTTTCTTTAGTGAGGTTAAGCGATTTAAGCATATCGACGTTAGTGAAAACGGCGCAAAGACACGTCGCGTCATTTTTGACGATCTCCGTTAAAGGCACACAACACGACGGAGGCGGGCGAATCGCCGCGTGCAGATATGGCTGGCACGGCATCAGTTTCTGTACACACGGCATTGAATGCGCGTCACCTCCTCCGGCTGCTGCGCCACCTCCGCCGCTCGGTGGTGTAGTTTCGGCGTTTGACGGTGTGACGGAGCAAAGTACAAGAACGACGGCGACGGCGAATCCAACATTAGCCATTTTCAAATTTAGAAAAGAAAAAAAACTTTAAAACACCGTAAGTATTGGTTTGTGTGTTGTGTGACATTTTGTAATACATTTACATGTCTATATATATACATAAGGTGGTTATAATTTTGTTTTTTGAATTTAATCGATTTCTCTGCCTGATTTTTCGAGGAAAACAGTTTTTTGAATCTGTTTATTATCCGATCAAGACGCATCGAGTCGAAGACTAAGCTCTGGATTAGTGAAATTTAATCATTTAGTTAATCGGAAATTAATCCAATGATATTATCACAAGATTTGCTTATTTTTAGACGTGAGGTGATCGTTGTTATAGAAAGTCAAATGATATGTGATCTTAAAATCGGTTGGGTACAACCCACTACATATGTAAAACTTAAAAAAAACTTTAAAAACATAAAAGACTAATTTACATCACAACAAATACTATTAGTACTAGGTGGTGGCACGGGCATTGCGATTTTTGAAAAAATTAATTCTAAAAACACACATTCTGATATTATATTGTAAGAGGTATTCTGAAAACATAGTTTCAGACTCTTAAAACAAAGAAATCCAAAACCAAAAAGACATTATCTGGCGTAAGCATATCATCGACGGTTCATTACAAATCTCCTAATGCACCAGACCACTTGCATAAAAATCTACAAAACATTGCAAATTTAGTATTGTCATTTTAATATCATCTTCCCGTGCTATTCTTAGTTTAATTTTTTTGGGTTTATTATTGATCCAAACCTGCTATGATTTTAAGTGTTTTGTCTTTAAAACACTTAAAATTTTCTTTGAGTTTAATTTACAAATTTAATTTTTAAATATTATGATTTTAGTGTTTTTTTTAATATTTTAAGATAATTCTCATGAGCCTCTCCTTTGATCTCTCGTTATAAACATCCATCATCACAACCATTTTCTGCATAAAAGGTGTGAGAAATGAAACACCATTACTACTATAAATCAGACCATAATTTGTTGTCTTTTATAAAAAAACCAAAGACATACCTTCATTTTTCAAAGTATGTCAAGGTAGATGGCGTTAAAAATAAGTTTGGTTTTTATAATATGTAATCAAACTTCATTGATTTTTTTCAATTAAAAAATCAAACTTCATTGGTATTATACACATCAACATTAACACGATGTGTAATAATCACGACAAAACAAATATTTGTTATAAAGATAAACACAATAATTTTTTTTTATTCGTTTAAGATAAATCTCATAATTTCTAGTAAGGTTAGTATCGTCTTTCGTAAAATACAGACAATTTTTCTAAGCGTAAAATAAAAGATAACCAATGAGAACGTGACACATAAGGTAAAACCCTTTTTCTAAAAACAAAATATAAAACCGGCGAGCTCCAAAAATGCGCCACGTCACCCGCGACACGTCACCGAACGACTTCTCATATAATATATATATATATATATATAAATTTTTTGTGTTAAATATACTATTAGTATATATTATAATCAGACAAAATATTAGCATCTATCTTATTAAAACGGAAGATATAGACCTTTTCATGTGTGAATTTTTAAAGTGAAGATTTTAGAAATTTTATGAAATGTATCTAATAAATTAATATAACTCTAATTACTCATGTACATATTCTAACAAACATATTAGAATATTCCAATATTCTTTTCGCATAATCATTATCAAAATTATAAACCAACACAATTTAAAATCATCAATTTTCACCAAGTTTAAACATAGTTTGTTTTCAAATTTAAAATAAATCTATAATTTAAAAATAATTATATTACAAGATTATTATTTTCTAAATAAAATTTGTTACAAAAATTTAAAAGTCATAAAATGATAAAATTTAGAAAAAAGCTATACAAATTTATAAAAATAATTTATATAAACTATAAAAAATTAAGTTTAGTCATCTGATGTTTTTTTTTAAATATTTCAACGGGTTTGCTTTACGGTATTTCGGGCATCAGATATTATCCGAGCCTAACCCATACGAATATTCGTGGAAATCTGAAAGTTCGAAAATTCTAAAAGTTTTGAACTTGAACCTGAATCTGAAACTCGAAATAACCAAAAAATCTAAACGCGGTACTCAAAAAATATAAATATAATTAATAATATATAAAATATTTACAAAAAAACGTGCGGTTGCGCGAGTCGAACTCTAGTTATCCCTTAAATCTTTTGAAATCAATATGTATTTACCCTCGAACTAGATGGTTCTTCGCGTCATGCGCGGATAAATTATCGTCAAAATGTTAGCAATTTATTTGATTTAGTATAACTAATGATTTCGTTTTAATCAGGATACAATTAATATTATGACTTTAAAAAAATTATTAACTTGCTTTCTAGATATACATCATTATTCTCTATAGTTTTCATTGTAGAAGTTTATTGGTAATGAGTATAGATGAATGTTAAAATATACAGATTCATTATAA
>OVAN01000427.1:0-61184 GCA_900406275.1 Anastatica hierochuntica
AAAGGGATCGGATCCTTCCTCTAACTCTTTAGTCGATTTTTCCAGCCCATTTTCCTTGTTCTCCTCATCTTCACTATCACTTAGATCCAGTTCAGCCTCTTGAGCATCCTGTATTGCATCAGATAGGAAAGGGATCTCAGCTGCAGTTTAGAGTGGATCTGAAAGCAAGACATATTTGTAGATTTATCCCTTGATGAAGGTGCAGATCTACCCAGAGATCTGATTCCAGGTACATCGGAGACTTGCCTAAGTCTAACCGGAAGATAAGTTAGAAGAGCATGAGTCTTGTTGAACCGAACAAAGCTCTCCAGTCGGAGGAGAGTCGCCGTTGGAGCTTGTTGTTGACCAGAGATGCAGATCCCGGGTCGGAGAACCCCAATCAGCGAAGCCACCAAAGGAGGATGGGAACAAAAGAGAGACAACAGGAAAACACAACGGAGGCGCCGTCGGTAGGTGTTAACGCCGCCGGAGACACCCTGCGAAGACGAAGGCATCGAGAAACAAAAACAAAATGTGAGTACCAGATCGAAAAAAACGTGAGAAATATAGCTGAGATAGCCTATTGGCGATGACAGAGGGCGACGCCGACAAGCTCGGTTGCCGCCGGCGTCGAGAAACGGGCGCTCCAATGATGTTTCGATTTCCGTGCTTGGGAGCGTCTTCGATATATAAGAGTTAGGGCTTAATGGCTTATAATTCTTGATATATTTTGAAATTTATTAGAGCTTGTGAGCTTGAGCATCCATAGAAGATGAAGAAGAAGAGAAATGAAAGTTTGTTAGAACCAGAAAATGTCATTTTCTCTTACTCAATGTAACTACAAAATACATACGAATATTGTACTTATACTATTGTAGTTGTACTATTTAACCAATACAATAACCAAATCCGGTTAACATAACCAATATAATCCAATAAAACTTTTTTTAAAAGATAAATGTGGGTGTTGTGTCATATGATGATTGTTGGCCAAATTCAAGATAGTATAATCATGACAAAATCATACATATTACTTCCTATTTATTTTTCTTATTTCAGTAGAAACTAGAGTTTTATAAATTTGATGTTGAGGACTATATGTCTTGTATGTCATATTGAGAGGGGCCACCAACTTGGAAATTAAGTAGAAGTTTCGTCTCCAAACAGCAAAAGAAGGAGGAGGCACATGAACAATTAGTTCACTGAACATTGTTATTAACAAATAATTAGGATAATAACTTATAGCTTACTATACTTATTGAATTTATACTAGAGACTAAATGTGTTATTTTGATTATGAGAGCTTCTCTTAAATTCATACTAGTTATTTTCAATGTTAGGGTGTATTTATAGGTTTACGAATCATGATCATATCTAACTAATTAAAAGGAGCTCATTGAGAGCTCTTAGCATAGCCACATCAACCAAAAAAACTCTTCCAAAATGCTGCCACGTCAGAGATGTAAATCAAAGAGGAAATGCGTGACCAAAAAAAAAATGAAAGAAGAAATGTTCTTCCATTATGTTTCCACGTCATTATCCTTTCGTCTCCCGTAACTCTCCTCCCATCTCCGTTCGTATTCTACAAGCTTGGGCGTTCAAGGTTTCTCAAATCCTATAAATGACTTACCAAACGACCTACCAAGTCATCGATTTGGGGGAAAACTCAAGGTGATAGAGAAAATCGAGGATTGTTTGAGGCAAAGAGAGAATATGGTCCTTTGGGGTTCTTCATGACAAAGTGATTTCAGATGTCGAGAGCTATTATTTAAGCATGAGAGAAGTATCTGAAGAAGATGTGTTAAGATCTATTAACAGCAACAATTTCCTCTCGAACGAAGGCTAGGTCCCATAATCTAAATCGAGAGTTTTGGAGGATGAACAAAAAGATGATGATACATGCAAGATACTACAAATCTAACTAATTAAAAGGAGCTCATTGAGAGCTCTTAGCATAGCCACATCAGCCAAAAAAACTCTTCCAAAATGCTGCCACGTCAGAGATGTAAATCAAAGAGGAAATGCGTGACCAAAAAAAAATGAAAGAAGAAATGTTCTTCCATTATGTTTCCACGTCATTATCCTTTCGTCTCCCGTAACTCTCCTCCCATCTCTGTTCGTATTCCACAAGCTTGGGCGTTCAAGGTTTCTCAAATCCTATAAATGACTTACCAAACGACCTACGAAGTCATCGATTTGGGGAAAAACTCAAGGTGATAGAGAAAATCGAGGATTGTTTGAGGCAAAGAGAGAATACGGTCCTTTGGGGTTCTTCATGACAAAGTGATTTCAGATGTCGAGAGCTATTATTTAAGCATGAGAGAAGTATCTGAAGAAGATGTGTTAAGATCTATTAACAACAACAATTTCCTCTCGAACGAAGGCTAGGTCCCATAATCTAAATCGAGAGTTTTGGAGGATGAATAAAAAGATGATGATACATGCAAAATACTACAAATGGGGAGGATAAGATTTATCTAAATCGAGAGTTTTGGAGAATGAACAAAGAGATGATGACACAGGCAAGATGCTACAAATGGGGAAGATAAGATTTCAGGCAAGACTAAGATAACAAACCCAAAGTCTGAAATTTTTTTCTTTTTTTTTCCTTGTGTTTTAAAGATTTCTCTATTGTAATTAGACGTAGGGCATGTGGGAGAAGGAGGAGGAGAAGAAGAATTGGGAAACAATGATTTGCATGAAACAATGATTTGCATTAACTTTTAATTTTCACTTTGGAAGGCAGATGGCATCTTCATCGTTGTTCGTCAATGGGGAAACGTAATGTCTAGAGATTTACACTTTCTACCTTTTTGTCATTTTCCTTCATAGACTTTGATTATAACATGTTTGATCTCTGACTAAAACAGATCACTTCAGCGTCTTATTTTGGTGTAAAATATCTTTTGGAACATGTATCAAGAGTGATACGGATTGCTTCTTCCTCTGTTTTGGTTATTGAATCGCAGAGTGACTGATTTTGTTTTCATACAGGGAATGGGAGATTAATAAGCATTTTTATAAACTTAACTACACTAAATTAATATTTTGAATCACTTTTTACATATTAGTAGGGCGACAAAATAATGATACTAATATAATCATTGATTTAAATTATTTACATAAGCGTTTTTAATTATCTTAATATAAATTATTATTATTCATTAATTTATTATACACAAAATTACTTATAACTTACATAAATGATATTGTTAAATAAATCTAAATTATGAATTTTTATAGATTGTATAAATTGAGAAAACTGTCCTTTTAATTGATATTAGTGAATGTTAACTAATTTTATGAATTGTACATTTCAATAAGTGCTTTATTTATATATGGGGCTTATATAACAATCTTATTTACGGTGTGCTTTATTGAAAATATAACAATTGTTTGTTGCAACAAAATAAAAAATTATCCTAAAATAGTAATTGCAACAAAAAAACACCTCAAAGTATTAACAAAAGTACGGTGTAAAACAAATATTAACAAAAGTATCTCAATTAAATAATCTAATTAAATATTTAATTAAACAACATGCAAAATTATAAGTAAGAATTTTAAGAAAACAAAAATTAACCACATCAATAGATACTAAAATGTTATAAAACCAAAACAAAGAATACAAAAACTTGCACATACGTACAACATCCTAAGAAAAATAAGTAGTTTACATCCCTTAATATATATTGGAGCAAAAAGACTAACCAATATGTTGCATTGCATATAACATATAAAGAAATGGTGGACAATCACTTTACAACACTAGGTACTAATATTCAATACATTAATGGGCAGAAAGATCCATGATCGATCTCGGTCTACATCTTGGACTAAAATACAATTCAACAAAAAATATCAACCTTAGTAAAACCAAACGCGAAGGCTTTTCCAAAATAAGAATTGGGAAAAAGTGAGCATCCCGCACTCTGGAAAAATGACTTAAACCAAATTTACATTCATGTGACTCACTTTGTAATGGTTACGCCTCTTTTGAACCTCTTTTATATTTTTTTTTATCATTTCCTACTCCATTTAAATTTAAATTACTGAACTTTACAACAATGTGTTCTTTCAAAAGAAACAAAAATCAAAATTTCTTACCATCCTATAACCATAACCCAAAAAAAAGTGATCATAGTTAAAGCAAATAAAGAACTTTCATCCACAAATAAGACATACACAAAACTCAGTCGCATCACCTTAGTGCGACAACTTAAAGAATTCACAAAAATACTAACAAGTCAAATATCGCATGCACAAATCCGCGCGTAGCGCGGTAGTAGTGCTAGTCTCATCAATAATATCTATCTTTTGTTGGATTTGATACTTTGAAGTTGGGTTAGTTAGGTAGGTAACCATAATTGTTATTGGAGGTAAATAAGTAAATGACTGTGTTTTTTTCCTTGTAAAAACATTTAACTAAAATGCTAAAAATATCATTTTTTACAAAAATATCATAAAATTACTTTTTAACACTTAGTAAGTGTATAAAATTTTTTTACACTTATCATAAAATATCATAAAATTAGTCATTTTTTTGTTGTTGCAAAAAAAGTCATTTATCTAGTATAATAAATGTGCATAATTAATTCATACAACATCAATGTACATAATTAATTACTTTAAAAAAAAAGTTGCAACTTGCCAAAGATCTCCAAATCAATGGTTTTGGGACCTACAACATCTTTTTGGCTTAAGCATACTGGGTACATTTTTACTATTAATATTTTATTGTATGGGCAAAGCTTAGATTGCTCAGAGAATTTGTTTCATAATTTAATTAGAAAATTGAAAATTCAAAAGTTTTATTTTATATATATATATATATATATATATATATTTGGCATGATTGTTGCGATTTGTACTTAATTATGAATCAGGTTTACATGTTAATGAAAAATTCCTTTTAAGTTTTCCTTTTTGCTAAAAAAGTTCGTTTTACAAAACAAATTAAAACCATAACTTCAAGCTGAACGTTGATTGGTTTTGTAGTTTTTGATTTTGAAGCTTCTCAATCTCTTTTCACGTTTGATTTTCTTTAAAAACAATAGATAGAGATGATGCACTAAACATTAATTGTACTAAATTATAAATCATATATTAACAGGAAAACACAAGAAACATATACAACGAAACAAGCCAAATTACAAAACACATATATTTTTTCTTAAAGAAAACAAAGATCACAAATCATCTTATATATAAAATCTTTCTAAGAAAAATAGAACAATACGAAAACATAACTAGATTACATATTTCTCAAACAATATTAGATAAAAATATTTTTTTCATAAGACCCATTTATGCTCTCTTATAATTACCCAAAATATATATCACTAAAACGCTGGCTCCACACGCTTGTTCCTCGGAGGATTAGCTACTATCTGCTTGGACTTTGAAGTAGATCGAGATGAAAACAGATTCTCCAAGATCATCTTCTTCACCAGCTTTCTCTCTTTTGGGAACACACTTCCTTGACTAGACCCTAAACGCCGCCGCGGCCGCCGCTCGCCATCCTCTACGGCCACCATCTTTACTACTTTCTCAACCGAACTCATTGATCTTCCCTCTCTGTCTAGTTTTCTCTTATTGTCTTTACGGGACAACACAGCCCTCTATTTATAATTTGATGACACTTATGTTACAAACTAACATGCAAAAAGCAATAGATTTTTTTAAGGAAAATTGCAATGATTAACCAAGAACCATATATTAATTCATTTTCACGAGTGATTTTACTTTTTTATCTCTATTTTCTTTTTTTTCTTTTGTAAATTGGGTGTAATTTAGTAAAAATTTTCTATATACTTCAAATAAATTAGCCATTTTTAAATCTTGCAAAGCTCCAGACTTTTTTTTGGAAGGCGATGAATGTTGCTCTGCCTGTCCGCTATGCTCTCTTCTCCCGTAAGGTTATTGACGATCATTTTTGCTCTCGTTGTGGTACCCCGGAGACGGTAGATCATGTCCTCTTGCAGTGCTCTTTTGCCCAGGAAGTTTAGGAGAAGGTTCCTCTGGATATGTCTTCCTTTACTTTTACTCCGTCTTTGTCTGACTTTCTCTTGACCATGCGTGCCTCTAAGGCTCTGTCCCCAACATGATTATCTGTGGTAACTGTTTACCCTTGGATCTGTTGGCAGCTCTGGAAGGCTCGAAATCGGCTATTGTTTAATAAGGAGTTAACTTTTGTGGAAGATCTTATTCATATCGCTTTGGTAGGAGCCAGCGAATGGCAAGCTGCGGCCATTTTTCGTGGAAAGGCTATTGGTCCATCGATTTCTTCACCGTCTCTCGTTGGTCCTCCTGAGACACCTTTGATTATGCCAACATGTTATCGATGTTGGGTGGATGCTTCGTGGGACTCTTCTATGAAGGCGTGTGGTATGAATTGGGTTTTCCGTACTTTCAATTATGCTCTCCTAGCTCAGTATGTTACATTCAAGGACGGTGTGCCTTCGGCACTAGCGGCTGAAGCTTTGACTTTGTGGAATGCTTTACGTCAAACACTTGTGTTGGGGATTGATGAGGTGCTTTTGCACTCGGACTCCCAATTATTGGTCAATTTGATCAATCGTCATGAAGACCACATTGGTATTCTTGGTCTTTTCTCTGATATTCGGAATCTCATTCCGTCTTTTTCTTCGTTTTCTGTAGTTTTTATTTCTAGAGCCGTGAACTCTGTAACAGATTCGCTTACGCATTGAGCTCTTCGTGCTCAGGATACTTCAGTTTGTGAAGTCTAATAATATGTTTCCTTTGGTAACAAAAAAAAAAAAACCATTTTCAAATAGGAATTTTTTTTTACTAAATTACACCCAATTAGGCCTTTTCTTAATCTTGTTATTTCTCCATGTGGCTTTGTATGTTAAGCTTCTTTTTGATATCCAATTAGTTAACTTATGCTACAACTAAGTATTTAACTAATTGAGATACTGATTAAAGCCACTTCTTCTTTCCCAAAAGTTAATTATTATTAATTTTGTTAATGGGTATTCATTCATTCATTCCAAGTTAACTATGATATGGATTTGTTGGCTAATGGCTACCCTCTCCTTTTCTACCTTTACCCATTAGAATATATAATTCTTGAAAACAGTAACACATTTATATTATTTTACATAACCTTATAACTACATGCATGAACAACGAGCCCAAATTTATACAAATCTTTCAATAACTTAAAAGCAACGCACTAGATGCGATATCTTTCTAAAGTGATATACAGATTAAAAAAAATTGAAGTATGTATGTGCGTTGTTACGTTGATTACATATTATTATGTTATGAAGATAAGATATTTACCAAAATGATTCGAATTTTTGAATTTTTTTTTATTGCAACAGTTTAGTTTAGGCTAGTGATTGCCCGGAATGTTAAAAAACAATATATTTCTCCAAAAGAGTCAAGAAAAGTATTTCAATTGATATTAGTGTTATTCTCATAATTAATCTATGTTTAACCAAATTTTCGTTTTAATGATTGTTTGGGACTTGGGACCCGCGCATTATCTTTACTCTTTAGATCAGTAATGATGAAAGTGAAATGAAAGATGGCAAGAAAATGCAATGTATTTTTAAAAATGCAATGAATAAACATGTGGCATAAAAAATTGTTAATAGTAAGAAAAATTATCTTATTTTAAGAACAATAAATTTATAGATATAAGCATGTACACAATCAATAAATGTCTGGCGAAAAAAAAATCAATAAATCTCTAAACTGATTATACAGAAGATTAAACATATAAAAACATCTTTTTAGTTTTTACGATATCAATCCACAAGTTGATTACAATTTATTTAATAATTAGAAAATTCCAGGTGGTATAAGGCCGCTTAAAATCAATCCTTTTAGTAAAACAAATATGACATCTTCACACAATTTACCAAATAATAGATAAATATGTTTTTTTTCACACAATGAGTCAACAAGATAGTATGATACCATTGGTCGAGACTATTATAACCTAGCGGAGAAAGCCTTAGTGCTGAGCTCAGGTGTCTAAAATTCAATTTCACCTAATCGCGTTGCCCCGTGTTGTAGAATTTAGATCGGGTTTTATTGATCCAACTAATACCAGTATGGTACCTTTGGATCGATGAGCAGTTGAATCATAGTGCATTTTTTATTTAAGGCCCAATATATAAATAAATCATAGACCATTTTTAACCAAAGGCCCAATTATAGAAAAGCCCATCAGATAAATACGATATCGTTTAATACAATTGGGCTTTTATATTTTATTTTTAGCCCAAAATGAAATATATCTATTTTTCCGTGTCTTAATAACGACAAGAGACCCAAAGAAAAAGCTGAAGAGTTATGTTTTGTCTGACTTCGCGCTTTATTACTGATCTCTACAGTTACTTGGAAAAGGAGCCATGGCGTGAAACTCGATGCGAGAAAAATTAAATTCGTCTTAAAGCTACTAACTTTAGGGTTCCTGATTCTCATTTTACAGATTCATCTCTTCACGAAATATCTCTCTCTCTGTCTCGTTCTTCGATTTGCTTCTGCGAGCTTTCTTGAGATTGTAATGTAAGTGATTAACTTCACTGTACTCTTTGCTTTTACAAGCTTTTGATTTTTTCTGGGTTCTAAGTTTCCTTCTCTGCATGATGATAGCTTCACTCGAGTTAAATTTAGGAACTTTCTAGGGTTTTTTAGTCAATCTTCAAATAATTGTTTGTTTAATGCTATTGAAGGAAGTGATTAAGATGAGAAATTTGAAGAATTATGCTTCTGCTACTATGAGACCTGTAAAGAAGGAGCCAATGGTGATAGACTTAGAAGAAGATGTTATTTGTGGTGAAGTGAATGAGCATATGATGATGGATACTGAGAAATTTACAGAGCCTGGTGAAACTAATCCCTCCAGCATGCAACAGATACTTTGTGGTAATAAGATTGATCATTGGTATATGATGCTGTTGGATAGTTTCAGAGAAGATGGGATCTCATATCTTAGAGACAATCCACTAAGGTCTATTAGGTATGAAGTAGATAATGGAGGATACGATAAGCGCGAATTTAACCCGAACAGGTGGAGTAGAGAAAGTGTGACCAAGAAGAACATTGAGTCAAAGCTTCATGTTGAAGCAAGTACAAAGAAGACAACGAAAGAAGCGGGTTTCGGATTAAGGCGAACAGAGAGTCCTGTGACTACTGAGAAGAGTGTTGATACAAATCATCAACAAGATGTCGACAATGGCAAGAAGGAGGATTCAGAAAGACCAGTGGTAATAGATGAGAGTTACAAGTCTTATCTCATATGGGTTGTGGAAAATTCAAAAATTTCAAGAACTAATCTTGAGAAAGAGGTACAAGTGAAGTGTGAGGAAGAGGAAATGTCTTTGTCTGACTCTGATATTATAGCGGTTCAAGATCGTCCGTTTTTGGATGAAGAGGATTCTCCTTTTGTGCCATCAAAAAACTATGAAGTGATTGTAAGTATATCCTTCTTTCACCTTAGCTTCTGCCTCAAAACACACACATTCCTCTTTTATCTTTTGAGATTGTCTTTCGTCCGAATGTTTTAAGGATTTGGAAGAAGAGAGAGGCGAATGTGATCAACCCAATTCTTGGTTTAAGAAAGAGATAATGAATATTCTGAAGAAGCCATACAAAGAAGAGGAGTACAATACACTTTATGAGGAAGCATCAGTGTGTAGAGTGGTGACCAAATGTAGGGAACTGCGAGATGGAAGAGATCTTAGTTATGTAACAAATCAAACGGGACCTTCATATCTCGATATGTATCCAAGTAAGTTACCAAACATGTTCTTGGAAGTTTTTACTTTGCTCAAATTATCTTTTAGAAACAATATCGATAAATGCTCTGAAATTTATCTCTCAGAAAGTGTTATCTATCTTCATATTGAGTTTTGGTACGGTTTGATTTCCACAGAATTCAAAAGGATGCTCGTTGAAGCTCGGCTTGAAGAGGATCACCGTAGAGCTCTGAACCTGTTGCGTGGGTTTATGTTTTATTTGACGGTAAAAGTGTTCTGTTTATCTATTATTTCAATGCTTCTTATGAGTAAAGATACTTCGTTTATGTGATCCTCGGAACCAAGCAAACGAATGCACGGAATGTTTGTTATAGTGGATTAATCGGTGGATGTTATTCGTTTCTCAGAAAGTGGCTCGTGATGATGCATTTAAACCGTGGCGTAGTCGGGAATGTTTGAAGATCAGATGTTCTTGAAACAAAAGAGTATCATCAGGCTATCGGCACTTGAGCTCCGAAAGCGAGAGACCTTTTGTTTCATTGAAATAAGTTGGACAGGACTTGCTGTTATTTGTGTAATAGTTAACTTTTATTATTGTGTAGTAGTAGTAGTTCAAGAGTCTAGATTGGTCCAGTGGCTTCAGGTTCTGTAATGTGAGATTATATTTCAAGCATGTCTTCAAGTGCAATAAAAGCTTCTGAGACACTAACAGAAAAGAGAAGAGTTTGATTCATATTTACACTTAACACTCGCACAAAAGTAAGCTCATTTTCTTCACCATCTCACCTTTGATGCAGTTGTGATTTGTTGTACTGAGTAAATAACAGCTCAACGGAAGCTCGACGAGCAGCTTGTCCTGCCTTTAAGATAATCCTCCACGGAGATGCCTTGTTCGATGCTTCCCATGGAGAAGGAGTCGTCTTCTACGTCGAGGAATGCTAAGTTTAGATGTGATTGTAGATTAGACCTATGCAATTTCTCATCCTTAAGTAGCTTTGAGTCCTCTAAAGGATCACTAGCTTGTAGCTTTGCCCATTTTAGCATCTCGGTGTCGCCTTTAAGAAGCTTAAAGACCTGCATTTTGACAAGACATGTCGCGTTAGTATTGTCGATTAAAGATGTACATAATGTTAACTTGTTTGGTATATTAACCATCTCTAAAATGATGGGCGTTGCGGATGAAATAGAGGACTAAGAAACTAACTCACCGTTCCCATTTTCGGCCTAGATTGAGGATTATGTCTTATACAAAGAGTTGCTGCTAATGCCATCCTCTCCATCTGGTCGCCATTGTTGTCATCCCGCAAACTCGGGTCCAACAACTGAGAATAATGTCTATCATCCAGAATCTGTTTCGCCTGCACGTTGCACATACATATCTGTTTAGCACTAAGTAGAGAAAGCTCAAGACCTTTCAATGTAAGAACTTTTTTTGCCAGCACATACCCACATAACAAGACTCTCTTGAGCCTTTGGAGATTCGCTATTAATCGGTTTTCTTCCAGAAAGAAGCTCGAGTAGTACAACACCGTACGCATAGACATCAATCTTATTGTCTATCTTACCATACATAAAGTACTCTGGAGCTAAGTAACTGCACCAAAAAATGTATAACATTCTCAAGATTGTTATCTCTTAAACAACTTTCAAGCAACATCAACACAATTTGATTCCTTTGATTCTCACCCAAAGGTGCCTGCGACATCGGAAGTTGTAGATAGCGATGCCCACTTCGCAAGCCCGAAATCAGAAAGCTATGAACAAGGTTTACCTTCTTAGTATCTCACATTTGCTCTTCATCATCAATATGAAAGGAAACTAAAAGAAACTTACTTGTGGCTCAAAATCATCAGACAACAATATGTTTGATGACTTAACATCTCTGTGAATGACATGTTGTGGAGCAGTGTTGTGCAAATAGTCCAACGCTTCAGCTATTCCCACAGCCACTTTATATCTCTCGTTCCAACGAAACGCAGCCAAGTCTTTCTTGTTTCCTAATTACACAAACCAGAACATTGTTAGAACCAGAACACTAGATGATCTGTAAATAGCTTAAAACATATCAAAAGCTTACCGTGAAGATTCTCTTCAAGACTTCCTCTTGAGAGATAATTGTATACAAGTAATAAGTTAGTGTTTTCAAAGCAATAGCCTAAGAGGGATATAACATTCTTATGGTGTAAAGTTGTGATGATCTCAATCTCTGCCACAAAATCTTTCAAAACACGTTCTGTTGGCTTGAGAATTTTCACAGCAACCTCTCTTCCGTTAGACAGATTACCTCTAAAAACTCGGCTGCTGCCTCCTTTTCCAATGAAAGTATCTGAAATTACATTGCCTTTTCTTAGTTAGACAAAAGCAAATAACACAAGTTTGGATATGAGAGGAGAGGAATGTACCAGCAGAGAAATTGGAAGTCATTGACATAAGTTCCTTGTACTTAAAGAACCGGCAAGATGTGGAGAACCTCGCTTGGAGACCCTCTATATCCTCTGAAAATGTACTTTCGCTATGATCAAGAGAACATTTCGCGACCATAGAATCGTTACAATCAGCCTTTAAGCAAGACAGCTCATTTTTGTTATCTTCAGATTCAGAAGAATCAAAACCAATATGCTTAGTGTCTGAACTCCCAACAGCAGAACTGGTCCTAGAAGGAAGCTTCAGAACCCACTGGACAACCGGTATGTTTCTGAAAGAAGAACTTCGTGGAACAGAAGCTAATACTTCTGAAGAAGCTACATGACGAAGCAATGGCCAACCTGGTTTAAATTCAGGTATTTCCTTTACCAGCATTGTAGTGATTCCGGTCAAATCTTTCGAAAACCTTTCGGGCAAAACCGTTGTTTCCTTGTGGAAATCAGCATTATCATCTTCTTGATCATCATCACAACTAGAAGATCCACAAACAGAGCAATTGTAAAGGAAGGAAGACATTAAAGCATGCCGTAGACTCTGGCCATTGGAATGATCCTTCTCCTTCTCCACCTCTTCATCTTCTTCTTCTTCCTCCTCGGTATGGTTAACTACTCTTGTACTCTTTCTCAATGTAACAGGCATCTGAAAGAAACTAGACAAAGTGTTCATAGGAACATCGGTTTTTCCTACAAATCCAGAGAAAGAACAGTTTCAAACACTTTCTCTACACATGTAAAACTTAAGACACTTGTAGATAAACACAAAGGCCAAACCTTTAGACTGATGAATGATCGATGGCGAACCATCTTTCTGAAACATGATTTTCCCGTTGTCGTCGACAGCAACAACAAAGCAATCTTTTGATACATTATTGGCTAAGTACTTTGCCACAGAGACAGATGAATGAATTGTGTGGTAACTTTTGGAAGTTCCAACAACAACTTTGGATGCAGAACACAGTTTTGCTTCTCTAGCTATAATCTTTTTAGTAGAAGAAGAAGAAACACCTCGAGATAGTTTCAGCTTCAAATCCAACTATTTAAAAAGTAATTCAACAGTTAGAGACTATTGATTCTACAAGAAGCTAGAAGCAGAGAAGGAAAAAGGTTACCTGTTTCGATTTGCAGAAACCTTCATAGCCTTCAAGAACAGAGTGAAATGTTTTAACAAGGGAGAGAAGTGAAGACTTGTCAGCTTTCTCAACGATCTCTACACAGATCAAAAACAGAGAGACAAAGAGAGAGTAAATATTACAAAACCCATTTCGAAAAATCGAAGCTTTCTTGTAAACTCAAAACAGAGAGAAACAACATATTACATAAAGATGTGTTACCATTGTGGAGAATATGAAGAGCGATTACAGTATCACCCGGTTCAGCAACGTTAACCAAAGCCCAATTCAGAAGCTCACTGCTCGTCGTCGACGTATCGAACTTCACGCCGACCATAACAGTACGTCGTCCTCTTCCTCCTCCTCCTAGAACGACGCCGTTTTTTGCCATCTCTATCTCTTCTCCAGATTTTTTTCTTCACCTGAAAATGGTTACCGAAATTTCAGGTGAAGACGTTGTGTCGTTTCCTCAAGTGACGACATCATCGTAACGTTTATACGCCACACTAAAGAAATTTTCTAACTCGTGGTTTGGTTTTGGTTTTTGTAGATTCTGAGAGAAAGAGAAGAGTAAGAAGAAGAATAATGAAGGAGAAGATATCTTGGGATAAATACTAATACTTTTTTAGTGTCTTGCACGGTACACTCTTTCTCTAAGAGTGAACCCTTCAAAAGCTCTTAATTTGAATTTTATATTATTTTTTGTGTGTAAAATTTAAAAAAAACAAAAAACAAATAAATGCACCAATCTCGACAGCCACGTGAAGGTGGAGTCCGCGAATAGTGCAAGCAACCTATTGAGATTGAGTTTTTAATTAAGATATTTTACGATCTATATCTTAATTATTCCTATTTTTATATTATTATTTTTTCTAATATATTGTGCTAAGAACCTTTTAACATTCCATTGGGATGCTCTAAAACAACAAATTAAATTTCAGTATTTATGAAATAAACATTATTTTTATATTACTGAAAAAAATTTCCCGTACAAACTTTATTTATTCCTTTTTATACATTACCGTATTATCAATTTAGAAATATTGCTGTGTGAATTTATGTTATCAAATACTTTAACATTTTTAGAAAAGAAAATTCATAATTTGACCATGTATAATATACCAAACATTAGGGATGAAATCTACGTATTAAACACGATAATTATGTCTCACCGTGAATCTGTTTAATTATAGAACCTCGTGCCTTGTATAGAACCAAAAATTGTTCACTGGTTTATGGCTATATATTTTATTTATTTATTTATTATACAGTGTGAAATGATAGCAAAAAAATTGGTCAGGTGAGGTTAACGGATTATTGATGCACGTCCGTACGTACGTTAGCGTTATTTTAGTTACGCTTTGGCCATAACGTTTCGGACAATTTCTTCTTTCTTGACAAAATTTGTTAGCATGTATATACATAGTCGGTGAATGTATAACATTTCTTATTCTCAAATTCCAATTGAATTTGATTATAACGTGCCTAAATCATATACTATTCCAATAGTATCATTCTGAAATATTGTACTCAATCATATGCTATTCAAAATTATACCTAACAAATTCCTTAAATCGATAATGGAAAATTGTGGTTTAATGTTGTCCGTTCAGTGTGTGTAGTTGGAAGTAGTTAATGAAATTAAATGAGGAAGTTAATGTTTTTGTCACAGAATGGGCCAATGGAATGGAACAACACACACAAACATCACAGCCCGTGTCGGTGACTTTGACAAATGTCATCCTCACTCTCGTGAAACCCATACGACCAAACACACATGTTTTTTCTTTTGTTTTACGTCAACATACAATTACATTTGAGGTTATAAAAACAGAAATACCTGCCGTTTTTAGTGTCCTTGGTCTTACAAAAAACGACACGCCGGCCATCAACACTTTGTTTCAATACAATATGCATATAAACTAGCTTCTCTAGCCATCGAATGTTAGTCTCTTCAAACTAATCGGCACATACTTTTATCATTATCTAATAACGCATTCATCTCTGTTGCTAGTGAACTACTTGAGGTCAAAAAGACAATGTCTACAATGGAACACAACACATACTTTGATCCTCCACCATATCATTGATTGGCATCATATGCTCTCGTATTTCCATACCCAGAAGAAATTTTTTTACCCGTTATCGTTCGGTGTTTCCTCGGAATTTTTAGAACCAATTTGAGACACTGAAGTCTCGTAGCTTTCTGAGATGTTTCTCCATGTCTTCTCGGGTCTTGGTCCACTCTTCCCTTTCTATTACCGTTGTTGGGTCATCTCTTTCACTCTGAAAGAAGCAAAATATTTTCAACACGGACTGCCAAGATGAGTAAAGATAGGCAAATGAATACATATAGCTGCCATAAGAAACGAGTGTGGAAATGGAAAGGTACCGCGTGTATGATTTTAAAAGAGGTTCCATTATCGCGTATCACGAGCAAGTCATCCTTCCTATCCCTTTTTCTTCCTCCTGGAACTGTCACCTGAAACAATCTGAACCTTAATATAGGAAGGGAGATTGTCTTAGCAGCTTTGAACTATGCATTGGTATTTCAAGAACTCACAACTCAAGCTATGTATAGCAACTAAGATAAACCAGACGGCTAAGGGAATATGTTAAACATCAAAAACACCAATCTGCTCGAAATGAGAACTTGCTAATAATGGCTAAATATATTGGAAGGTAACAATCTGCCATACCAGAACTCTGGCTCTGGTGATTGACTTTGTCTTTGAGTCAATAACATAGATCTCTTCAAGATCTAGCACAAATTCTGGATCGTTTGACCTTCTGTTCCGATAATGTTTCGTCAAGAAAACCTGCATAATACAGAAGAATTTAACTACTAAAGAAGGAAGTGGGTTCGTGTTGATGTCATCCTTGATGCTTTGGAATAACATATTTTCTGGTTTATTTTCAGGAAATGTAGCAGAGTCAAAACTTAGTGTTTTCCTTGTTGATACATATTAAACATGTTGCTCAAAAAATCAAAGACCTGATGGTTTTAACATCAATGCAAGGGAGAATCGTTCACCATGTACCTTGGATATCTCCCTCTCAGATTTGTACAACGGATCTCGGGGAGCATCAATAGGCGGTTCCGTGACATTGTAACATCCATAGTCACTCATTGCACATCTAATATACTGTACTTGTTAAATCATTAAGAAAGCCATTATCAGCACCAAAACCAAATTACCAATAAACAAACCGTGGATGTAAAACATACGCGCAAAACATCAACGGCAAAGTCTAAAATTGGCTAAATGAAAGGGAAACTACACTCTGACTTCAATTTCATAAGCTTTTACCATTCACCGGAGTTTATATGTTAAAAAATCTCAGTCTATCTGTGTTAGTAGAAGTTCTCAACAATAGCAAACTTGTGCAGCTCTATGCAGATATCAGATTTGATACAATTACCAATTGAGAACAATATGAGAAGCATTTTCTCCTGAGAACAAACAAAGCATAGGCATTACAGAAACAACAGCGAGGAACGATATATATATGCCTGACCTTTTGAGGCATTGGAGCCAGAACTTTCGGAATTGAGTAAATATCAGTATCTGGAGGAGTAACATACATCTGCAAAACCACGTAGAAACGTCATGTATAGTTGAACAATGCACTCAAGAACAAGAGAAATCGAAAGAGATGAAGAAACTGTGAGTTCATACCTCTCTGAAATCGTAAACATCGTTATCTGGATCAGGTGGTTTTCTGATAAAGAAATCGCAATCCAGTAAGCTGATTTTGTGAAATTCGTTTTCGTTTATTCGATAATCCACCACCATCTCCGAGTCCCATCCTTGAGTCGATATGAAGCTCTTGCTCTGCACAAATGCGATTTCACCATCGCCGCCACCGCCGCTTGAAGCAGCCAACGCGGCGGCCAAGGGGTCGTACTCGACGTCGTAGTCCTTCTTGTTGTCAACTTCCTCTACTTCCTCGTCATCCATGTCGTACTCGTCTGGTCCACCTCCGTCGGCGTCGACGTCGTCCACCTTGACGATGATTGAACGGCCGCGGCGGGATTTGATTGTCAAAGGCGCGAAACCGCCGTCGGTTCTGATTGATGCATAGAGCCGCTGCGAGACGACGGCGGCGGAGGAAGACGGAGGTCGAGAGGTGAAAGAGAGCAGAGATATGGAAGGAGCAGCGGCGGAAGACGCCATGGGATGGGACTGGATAAAGCTAAGAGTGTTGTAACTGTGGATTAGATATTTCGAGACTAATACAAAATTAAAGTTTTAAAATAAACATTTACTTAACGGTAAAAAGGTAAAGAATTGCTATTTACTTTTATTTTTTTTACTTTATATCTTATATGATTTGCATCTCGAGGTTCTTATAGGATTGTATTGAATAAACATTTTTATCAATAATAATAACTTTCCCGAAATCATCTCTGTCGGAGAATCATCATCGACCTCTGTTACTTCTTCTCTCCGATCTCTCGTCGTCGCCGATCCCATTTCAATCGAGTCTCTCTCTCCGATGCGTTTCTCTTTCTCCCTCCGTCTCTCTCTCTTCTGATCTAGGATTGCGTTTGGGTAGCCTTATGAATTAGGGTTTTTCTTCGCATCTTGTATGAGGAGATTCGATCGCCTCCTTCGTATGTGCGTGTTGATTTCGAAAACTTCTGGACGCTGTCTTCGTTGCTAGATTTCGGATCAATCATCATCCGTTCGCGAAAAAATGGCAGCGCCGAGACCGACGGGGACACAGGATCTGTTCGATACGTATTTCAGGAGGGCAGATCTGGATGGAGATGGTAAGATTAGTGGAGCTGAAGCTGTCGCTTTCTTCCAGGGATCTAATTTGCCTAAACACGTCCTTGCTCAGGTTCTCTTCCTCGAAATCTCTTATCTGTTTCCCTTCTTTTTAGATGTATTATATGTATGCTCAGGTTGAGAATACTTGTAGTTCAAATTGGTTTTAAATTGGATGTTTGATCTGTGTGGGAGTATTTTGACGAAATTGTATTCTATCGGGTGATTACGGAGGATCTCTTATTTTGAGTTCGGCAGCTTGTAGGTCTGTTAATGTGATTTATTGGAGAGTTTTGTTCGATTTCAAACATTTCTGGGCTGAGAATGCTGACAAGTGTTTTGTGCTATGTTACTATACGATTGAACTGATGTCAGATAAGGCAGTGTGTTTCAGTGGATATGTTTAAATTATGCATTCATTGGAGAGTGAAGTTTTGAATTCAAATAGGATGTGGAATGATAGAGAAGCAATTTAGATGTATATAGTTGTCGTATCGCGCATATGCTCTGAACGATGCATGCAAAGAGGGAATTCTGTGTAGTTTGAATATCGATACGGTGCTGAGATTTAGGCAACATTTACAGACTATTTCGGATATAAGCTATTTCCGATTATAAAGTATTCTTTGGAGTGTTAATGCTATAACCTTTTGTTTTCCTTTTTCATCATTGTAGGTATGGTCCTATGCGGATTCAAAAAAGGCTGGTTACCTTGGTCGAGCGGAATTTTATAATGCTCTAAAGCTGGTAACAGTGGCACAAAGTAAAAGAGAATTAACTCCTGAGATAGTGAAGGCTGCAATCTATAGTCCTGCTTCAGCCAATATCCCTGCTCCTAAAATAAATCTTGCTGCAACACCCTCTCCACAGCCCAGGGGTGGTATATCTGCTACGGAAGCTCAGGGAGTTGCACCACCGCAATCAGTAGCATCTAGTATGCGAGGGCCTCAAGCGAGTGGAAATGTAAGCACTAGTAATCAACAAGTAGTCCCGGGCCAGCAAAACCAATTCATTGGGCCACCTTCATCTCAACCACATCAAAACTTTCAAAGCCAGGGTTTGCCAGCCGGAGGGACTATTGCGCCTCGTCCTGCAAACCAACCTATGACATCTGATTGGCTCAGCGGCAGAAGTGTTGGGCCCTCTGGGCAAGTGAATTCTCACATTCCTCCGAGTCAGAGTGCATATGCTCCGGCAGCACCTAATTCAACTGCCAACCATGTACCAAAACCGCATATGACACCTGCAGTAATAAGCTCTGCTACAGCCAGACCACCCCAAGAATCAGTGCCTGTGTACAAGCCACAAGATTTATCTGCTCCTTCAGGTGCTCGTGCTTCAGATGCTGCATCAGGAAACGGGTTTGCCTCTGACTCACTTTTCGGAGATGTCTTTTCAGTTGCTTCCACGCAGCCAAAACAACATACTACAGGGACTACTTCAACAATTGGCAGCTCATCTGTTTCTGCCGGAACTGTCGTGGCTCCTGAAGCTGCACAGTCTGTAGTTAGGCAAAGTTCAATCCCTCAAACGGGCTCATTGAGCCAGCATCCTGTTGGTATTCATAATCGGCCTAGTGGAAATATAGGGCAGTCATTTGCTCCCTTGGGTACAACTTCTAGTACAACTGGCTCTACTGTTGGAGTTGGAATTTCAGCTTCTAGTCAGTTGCCCCAGCATCAGCCCCAGCCTCGACCCCATCCCCAACCTCAGCCCCAGCCTCGACCCCATCCCCAGCCCCATCCCCATGCCCATTCCCAAGCCCCTTGGCCGAAAATGACTCCAGCTGATGTCCAGAAATATACCAAGGTTTTTGTGCAAGTTGACACTGATAGGGATGGAAAGATTACTGGGAATCAGGCTCGGAATCTATTCTTAAGTTGGAGGTTGCCACGAGGTAGGCTATATTTACTTTTTGTTGCTTCGTCCTTTAACAGTAGTTTAGTTTCAGCTCGAGCTTGTTGTTATGATAGTGGACGAGCATAAGTGACCTACTGAATATTTTTTTATGGTATTCGTCAACTGCCATTTTTGGTACGTGTTGAGTATTTCATGTTCTGGTCGACGTGTAGACTACAATTCAATAGTGATCTAAGTATTGTAGCAAGTAAAAAATGCTGTAGTTTCCGTGGGGAATATTGAAGAGCGATATATGCATTTCTCAATGCTGTTCGTTGGTGTTACAGAGGCCTTGAAGCAAGTATGGGACTTATCTGATCAAGATAATGATAGCATGCTCTCCTTCAGAGAGTTCTGTATTGCGGTCTATCTAATGGAGCGTTACAGAGAGGGCCGACCTCTTCCCCCAGTGTTCCCAAGCACTATAATACCTAGTGAGAGCATGTTTACCTCTCCTGGTCAATCTGGTGCACCACATGGCAATGCATCCTGGGGACATCCACATGGTATTGTATCACAAAAACCTTTTTCTAGATTACTTGTGGTATTTTTCTTTACTAGAAGGTTCATTGTGATCAAATATTATAGGTTTCCAACAGCAACAAGTTCATGGGGCCGCAAGGCCACCGAGTATTCCCAAAGGAAAGCCTCCGAGGCCAGTTGCTCTCTCTCCGAGTGATGGAATGGTCCAGCCCACTCAGCCAAAGCGTAAAATGCCTGAGTTGGAAAAACATCTGGTGGATCAACTTAGCAAAGAGGAGCAGGATTCCCTCAACACGAAGTTTGAAGAAGCAATTGCTGTTGATAAAAAGGTACTCTCTGGTTTCTTTCTTATTTTAATGTGATAATGTCGTGAATTTGTGTTAAAATGCCTTTTGCCCCCACGTATGGCACTCTTACGAAATTCTGGATCTGGTAGTCATATCAAGATTAGAAGTTTTCAAACTGCAACTTATTTTTGGAGATATCGAACAGTGTCTGAGAACTATGCTCTTTTTTTTAAACCATGTTTTGAATTTCCCTATGTACAAGTTTTTGTGCTTTCCCTCATACGTGATCAGTTATGCCATGTAATCTTTATTGACGTAACATTGAAGTTTATGCGACTTCTGTTCTTTTTGTTAAATCCTTTTATTTTGGGTTTCAGGTCGACGAACTCGAGAAAGAAATAGCTGATTCCAAGCAGAAAATTGAATTCTTCCGTGCTAAGATGCAGGAACTTGTAAGTATCTTTGGTTAGCCAGCTTGGTCTTCTCTTTTCAAAAAGTTATCTGTCATAGCTTATTTGATAACCACAAGTAGAGACAAAATTATTTGATACTATGACTGCATATTTTTGTGTCGTTTGATCTGGATTTGCCCTGAAGTGATCTAAAAGAGTTCTAGGAATATAGTTGTTTTCAGGTTCCTTGTTAGTATTACTAACGATCAGTTGATTTCTATGACCTTTTCCCTTTGTTCCTTGGGTGACAGGTTCTATACAAAAGCAGATGTGACAATCGGTACAATGAGATCACAGAAAGAGTTTCGGGTGATAAACGTGAGGTATACAGTTTCTGCTTCACTGTTCTTTTATAATGGTGTTAGAGATCCAGTTGGTTACCTAACATAACAATCTGTCCTCCAGCTTGAATCGCTAGCAAAGAAATATGAGGAGAAATACAAGCAGTCTGGCAATGTAGGCTCTAAATTGACTATTGAAGAGGCCACTTTCCGCGAGATACAGGTAGATTTTGAAGTACTAACCCAGAACATGGCTTACTTTTGAATTGTATGCAAGCTGGATGTCTCCTTCAAAAATACGATAAACCTCCTTTTAAACTGCAGGAGAAGAAAATGGAATTGTACCAGGCAATAGTCAAATTTGAAGAAGGCAAGCTTGATGATACTGTTGTCAAGGTAAGCCACGCATGCTATCTGGTTGGTTGAATGCGATTGGTAGTTGTAGTTTGCTGAATGTTGTCTTGTAGGAGCGCACTGAGCACATCCAATCAGGCCTTGAGGAGCTGGTTAAGAATCTTAATGAGCGCTGCAAACAATATGGATTACGTGGCAAACCCACTTCTCTGGTGGAGCTTCCTTTTGGTATAGAGATCTACACCTTCTCCTCTCTAGTTAAAATATCACCTTTAGTATCACTCTTGATCAGTGGCACGAATGGTTGCCACATTTCTGGGCAGTTGAATTTTAGAATCTAGTAATATCATTATTTAAGAATTTGATTAACGTTGATGCTTTTGCACAACAAGAAACTCAGTATAGTTTGCTCGTTATGCGCTGTTTATATTCATGGGAGTTCCTCGCTTTTACAGGTTGGCAGCCTGGAATCCAGGAAGGTGCTGCTGATTGGGATGAAGATTGGGATAAGCTTGAGGAGGAAGGTATTCTTGCGGTTTAGATTTAGATATTGTGTTCATACGAGATTATTGAGGAAGCATAACTTTAGATATTTAATCAATTTTCTTGTGTCCTTATATTTTTATTTTGGGTGATCTATCTTCCAATATAGACTATGGATTTTGTAGTTGAACACTTGAACTTTGCATCCTAACTTTTTTCCACTTTCAGGATTTACCTTCGTCAAGGAGCTTACACTTGATGTCCAAAACGTCATAGCCCCACCAAAGGAAAAATCATCTAATTGGAAGAAAGAAGTTACTGTCTCTTCAAAAGAAGGTGAAGATCTTTCGTCCTCAGATGTTGACTCCAAGACAGAGAAAAAGTCGAGCAGTGGTGAAGGGGCTTCTGAAAAGGAACCAGCATCTGACGTTAGTGCTAAAGACAAAAATGGATCTCTGGAAGCTGATGGTTCACCCCGAACTAAAGATACAAGGTATATTCTTTGTTTGTTAGACCTTATGTATTTTTGGATATCGCATCTTTCTTTACTACGGGTTTCATGTGTTTTCCTTAAAAGTACTGCAAAAGGATGAAAATATTGTGTTCCTACGTATGCAAAAAGCATTTCAGTTACTTTATGCTGTCTACCTTTGACTCGATGTTTCAGTGAGAATGGCCATGATGATGGTGCTTCTACTGCATCTGCTGGGAAAACAAACGAAACTAGCGGGGGAACTTATGACTCTCACGATGAAACAGATGGAAAGGTAAAATGTGCTTATCGTGCTGTTTGTTGCATACAGGGAAAAAATCGTTCTTGTTATTATTTGATAGAAAGACTAGAAAAGGTATTTAAATCGATGCTTCGTCATCTTGCAGGACAAAGATCATGGGAAGTATGATAGTGGTTTTGGCTTTGGATTTGATGATTTCAGTATTAGGCCTATAAAAACGGGGTCGACCATTTCGAATGACTTCCTCCCTCCTAAGATATCTATCTTTGCTGATTCTGTCCCAAGCACTCCGGCAAATGCAAACGACGCTTTTGCTGCAAAACCTTCTTTGTTTGATGGTTCTGTTCCGAGCACCCCAGCGACGACCACTGCCTCTTTCCCAGGCAAGAAATCCTTCTTTGACGAATCTGTCCCAAGCACTCCTGCTTATGCAGGAAACTTGTTTGCCGAGAAGAAATCCTTCTTTGACGACTCTGTCCCGAGCACTCCTGCCTATCCAGGCAACTTGTTTCCCGAGAAGAAATCCTTCTTCGATGACTCTGTCCCGAGCACTCCTGCATATCCTGGCAACTTGTTTCCCGAGAAGAAATCTTTCTTCGATGATTCTGTTCCGAGCACTCCCGCGTATAGCACGTCTGATTTTGGTGGAAAGCCGTTTGCATCAGAGACTCCTCGTTCTGACAACTTGTTCCCAGGAAGAAGTCCCTTCATGTTCGACTCTGTCCCAAGCACACCCGCAGCACACGATGACTTCTCTTCCAACAGCTTCTCCCGCTTTGATTCATTCAACAGCAACAACAACGATGCTTTCTCTCTGTCCCGTACAGATTCAATGCGCAGCACAAGCGAGCCCGACCCATTCGCTTCCAGGTTTGACTCTTTCAACTATCAAAGATATGATTCCTTCAATGCACAAAGCTATAATTCCTCTAGCAACAACAATTACGCATCCGAGACACCTAAAGCCTCATTGACGAGATTCGACTCAATTGGAAGCACCAGAGACTCTGATTACAGTCACGGGTTTGGGTTTGACGACCACGACCCATTTGCTTCAACCGGACCATTCAAATCAACGACAACTACAGCAGAGACACCGCGGAGTTCTGATCATTGGAATGCCTTCTAGCCGCTCAAGAAAATGAGTATGATCTCATAATCATTTACTTTTCTGGTATTGAGTTTTACCGGTGGGAAGAGTTATATGCAATCTTCATTTGTTTGATTTTCCTCTGTTTGCTGCATCATTTTTATTTGTTAATAACATATAATAATAGTCTCTTTTTTTTCCTTTTTAAGTTTTTTTTTATGTGAGTGTGTGTCTTTTGGTCTCTGAGTAGTGTGTTTGCGTCTGTGATCTTTTGTTATGATGAATTATGAATTTTTATTGGTCCCTGTGAAACAGAGTTTTCTATTGTACCTTTGTAATCGTTTGGATAATCTTCAGATGTTTGATGTATTAAAATTGATTGATATTTTCGAAATTTTCCGTATCTGTCAATAATTTGATTTCTACATTTTTTTCCTGTTTTTGTAAAATGTATATGTTAAAATGAATTTGTTTACTTAGAACTAAAATCTATCTAGAAATGTGTATCAGAAGTTTGTTAAATGTAATTGTTGGCTATAACATGTAATAAATTTTAGAGTTCTCATGAAATTGTTTTTTTACGAAACTTGCGGATTTCAGTTTCGCGAGACTTCAAAGGGTTGCGGAGAAAATTTGTCCTATCAAAAATGTCATACATGTTGAACCATTCATCGTGAATCCATTGTATTGTCGTTTGTGAGGTTGTTCATCATAGTGGTATGGACGGTAGATATTGTCCAATTACTTAAAATATAAAATGATGATGTAAATTTCCATCAGTGTCACAAAAAAAAGTTTATATGATCTCTTTTATCGTTCACAGAACCACAAATCTTGAAAACAAAAATGGAAAAATATGAAAACGAAGAGATGAATGAACAAGAAGTGTGAAGAAAGGATTGGGACGCGTGTGGTGTACTCTCTTCTCTCAAGTGTCGCATCGAAGAAGGAAGAAGAAAGACAGTGGCCATGAAGAGAAGAAGATGAATGAATCCACGAGGTCCACCAAAATTCCTGCTAACTTCCAAAACTTGATCCCAAATTTATCCACTCATTATCCTCCGCCATCACCGTCGTCGTCAAGCTCATGCTCCTATGCTTCTGCTCTTCTCACGTTCCTCACTTCCTCATGAGTCGTCTATCTCCGCCGCCAACCGGAATCTCTTCCCGCCTCCACTCCTCCGTCGATCGGTGCTCCGATGGACGATTGCTTCCGTTCGCGTTCAGATTCCGGAGAAACGAGCTCCAGTTTAAACGCCGCTTCAGTTTCGCCGTCAGGGCTCAGCTCTCTGAGGCCTTTTCTCCTGATTTAGGTTTGGATTCTCAGGTTATATATTTTGCTTCCTTCGTCTTCCTTCTTTTGTATTCATCACTTCATCTTCGATCATTGATTATAACTCTATGTTCATCTGTTGCGTTGATGGAGATCCATGTAACTTCGACTGCTGTGAATATAATTTAAGTTTTCTTAGAATCGTTAGGTTATCGAATGGTTCCATGATCGAAACGAACCATTTGCTGATTAGAGTCTTGTTTTCAAATGAATTCTCAACTTAATTGACACTGAAATGGTTGATTTCTTTAGTCTTAAAGCTCTTGAGTTTGTTCTTTCTTATAAACAGATACACTAACTTTGATTCACTTTTGATGTTTTAAGGCTGTGAAATCTCGTGATACGTCGAACTTGCCTTGGATTGGTCCGGTTCCAGGGGATATTGCTGAGGTTGAGGCGTATTGTAGAATTTTTAGATCAGCTGAGAGGCTACATGGAGCGTTGATGGAGACATTGTGCAATCCTTTGACTGGTGAATGTCGGGTACCGTATGATTTTTCACCCGAGGAAAAACCATTATTGGAGGACAAAATAGTATCAGTGCTCGGTTGTATCTTATCCCTTTTAAATAAAGGAAGAAAGGAAATTCTCTCAGGGAGGTCGTCTAAACTGAATTCGTTTAGCTTGGAAGATGTTGGGGTTGCGGAGGAAACACTTCCACCACTTGCTGTTTTCAGGGGTGAAATGAAACGGTGTTGTGAAAGCTTACACATTGCACTCGAGAATTATCTGACCCTCGATGATGAGAGAAGTGGAATTGTTTGGAGGAAATTACAGAGGCTTAAAAATGTCTGCTACGATGCAGGTTTTCCACGCAGTGATAACTATCCTTGCCAAACACTTTTCGCAAACTGGGACCCTATTTACTCGCCGAATATTAAAGAGGATATTGATTCCGACGAGTCTGAGATTGCATTTTGGAGGGGAGGACAGGTTACTGAAGAAGCATTGAAGTGGCTAATAGAAAAAGGATTTAAAACAATTGTTGACCTGAGAGCTGAAAACGTGAAGGATACATTCTATCAGGCGGCACTTGAGGATGCAGTTTCCGCTGGGAAAATTACGTTGGTAAAAATTCCAATTGAAGTCAGGATGGCCCCTTTAGCTCAACAAGTTGAGCTGTTTGCTTCTATTGTGGCAGATAGCAGCAAAAGGCCGATATACGTTCACAGTAAGGAAGGTGTTTGGAGAACTTCTGCAATGGTTTCTAGGTGGAAGCAGTACATGACACGCTCGATGACGAAAGAAATTCCAGTTTCAGAAGAGTCAAAGCGTGGAGAAGTTTCTGAATCTAAGCTTCGATTTGATGCTGTGGTATCTGGTAAAGGTGTTCCTGACAAGCATGCTGATAAAGACTCTGAAAGGAATGAAGTTGATAGTAAGTCTGCTTCAGACCAGAGTAAAGAATCTGGAAAGGACGAGGGAGAGATATCTGCATCAGAATTTAATATGGTGAGTGATCCTCTTAAAGCTCAACTTCCACCGGGCAATATTTTTTCAAAAAAGGAAATGTCAAAATTCCTGAAAACCAAAGGTATTGCTCCTGCTGGTTATCTTAGTAATCAGTCAAAAAAATTAGGAACAGTGCCAACTCCGCAGTTTTGGTATACCGGAGTGACAAACGGAAATCAGATTGTTGACAGAGATTCCGCACATGTGGAAACAGGAAACTCCAATGGGGCCCTTCTACCGGCAAGGTCCCAAAGTTTAGATGTTGGAAATGGGAACTTATCATCAAATGCAAATGCAAATGCTTCTGATAACACCAATACCAGTATATCAAGTAACAGGGGAAATGGCTTCTCTGGAGAGCCTAGTGTTGTGCCTAGAAGTGATAACTTAAGTCGCACAGTAGTTTCCCAACCTGTTCGGGAGTCTCAGAGAAACTATAGTGCTTCGTCGTCAGATTCAAGTGACGATGAAGCCGGGGCTGTTGAGGGAAATATGTGTGCTTCTGCCACTGGTGTGGTAAGGGTGCAGTCAAGAAAGAAAGCAGAGATGTTCCTAGTTCGAACTGATGGAGTGTCTTGTACAAGGGAAAAAGTGACTGAATCCTCCCTAGCTTTCACACATCCAAGTACTCAACAACAGATGCTTCTTTGGAAAACTACCCCCAAAACTGTCTTACTGCTAAAAAAACTCGGGCAAGAACTCATGGAGGAAGCTAAAGAGGTGACTCTCAGATCATTTCCCTTCCAAATTTAGAAGTCTACATATATCCCTATGCATTGAAGTTATTGTTTTTTCGAATTTGGTGTTAGGCTGCATCTTTCTTGTATCACCAAGAGAAGATGAATGTTCTGGTTGAACCTGAGGTGCACGATGTATTTGCCAGAATTCCAGGGTTCGGCTTTGTTCAGACCTTTTACATTCAGGACACGAGGTATAAGAATTAGTTAAGTGCACAATAGCTAGATTAATCATCAAGGACTGAATTTTAATTGATTTTGTTTTGCTTCGTATGAATATCAGCGATCTCCATGAAAGGGTTGATTTTGTAGCATGCTTAGGAGGGGATGGAGTGATACTCCATGCGTCGAACTTGTTCAAAGGAGCTGTCCCTCCCGTTGTTTCATTTAATCTGGGGTCCCTTGGATTTCTTACTTCACATCCAGTAAGCCTTTGACATGCTCTATCTCTTAACCGTGCTTAGTATTCTTGCTTTTTCTGCATCCTTCTTATTTTACTTTTTAATTTCCATTTAGTTTGAGGACTTCAGGGAAGACCTCAAACGAGTGATTCATGGGAATAACACGCTGGATGGGGTTTATATAACTCTCCGTATGCGTCTTCGTTGTGAAATCTATCGTAAAGGCAAAGCAATGCCGGGTAAAGTATTTGATGTTCTGAACGAGATTGTTGTTGACCGAGGATCCAACCCATACCTTTCAAAAATCGAATGCTATGAGCACGACCGTCTTATCACCAAGGTTTGTACCCAGTGGGTTTATTTCCTTAAAAATTGCTAATTGTTTATGAAGCAAAAAAGAACATCTCGCTGCATATTGTGAAACTACCTCCGCATCGATAAAATTTTACATCTCTTGTGTATTGACGAATAACGCTATTATAGGTACAAGGTGATGGAGTAATAGTAGCCACTCCAACAGGAAGTACTGCTTATTCTACAGCAGCAGGAGGTTCCATGGTAAGCTACTCAACTTAAGAGTCACTTTCAAGTCTGTATTGCATACCGAAAAATGAACCTTATTGGCATTTCTGAGAAGTGAGAACAATCATGCCATTCAGGATACAATTTTAGTGATCTTTAAGCGCGCAAACCTTTCGTATTTGACATTGATAAAATTCCTAAAATCGCAGGTGCATCCCAACGTTCCTTGCATGTTGTTCACTCCGATCTGCCCACATTCCCTATCGTTTAGACCAGTTATACTTCCTGATTCAGCAAGGCTTGAACTAAAGGTCAGACTTTGAGATCGTTACTCTTTTCCTGTAAGAATGATCATGAGTGAGTAGAGACCACCATTATGGTTTCGGATTTGAAATGCTGACAAGTCCGGTGTAAACGAAAAAAACAGATTCCAGATGATGCAAGAAGCAATGCGTGGGTTTCGTTTGACGGAAAGCGAAGGCAACAGCTTTCAAGGGGAGATTCGGTGAGGATATACATGAGCCAACACCCACTCCCAACAGTCAACAAATCGGATCAAACCGGTGATTGGTTTAGAAGCTTAATCAGGTGCTTGAACTGGAACGAGCGTCTTGATCAAAAGGCTCTTTGATGATACTTAGTTAATTCATTCATCAACCCATACAACATAAACACAGGGGTTAAACTAAGGTCTGTTTATTTCAGCCCTAACCTCTTTACTGTACAGATTCATAAATCTCTATAATGCAAATACAATCTTCACAAAGGAGAAAGAAACCATTTTATAGAAATTCACTGCAGGAAAAAATGTTTTTTTTTCCTTCCTTGACAAAATAAGATCATTACAGTGTATATATAAACAGTAGATTAGTTCTTCATCTACAATTACATCTGTTTATGCTTACTAATCAGATAAGATAACATTGCTCTCATTCATCTACAAGTATAAACAGAGTTTACATCTCAAACCCGGTACGCCACTCCGTAACCATTTGGTTCAATGTTCGGCTTGGTTTCCCGAATTTTCGTCAGCCTGTGACACTTCTGGTTTAAGCACCTGTGAGAGTTCTCGATTAGCATACGTAGGGGTAAGAAGATATGAAGACATGGAGACAGAAGAACACAGATGATATTAGATTGGTCATTGTCACGTACTGCATGATTTTCTATCATTTCAGTTCTAAATATGTAGTAGGGAATGTAATGCTGTGGTACCTCAACTTGAATCGATCGAGTCCTACGATATAAATAGTTCTTGGGATTCCATCGGGGATGACCAGTACTGCGAGATTGATTCAACGGTTAGTCTCCTGGTTGCGCTTAGCATCGAGATGAAAAACCGACATCCATCGATTTTGTATTCTTCGAGAGGGTTTCTATGCGCAAAACTTCTGACATTAACCTGTGGACGTTAAGGTTTAACATGAGTATCAGACGAGCAGAGAGCAAAAAGAAAAAGAAAAACCGATACAGATCATGATGGTTACCGCTGAGCTTAGTTTATTCATGTTCACCAGATGATCTCTCCAGAAGCAATCTAACGTCTTCAAAAGAACTGCTCTCTATTTCCGCAAAAATCGATCAGACATTGTAGACTTGTAGTGTCAATCATATGTGTGGATACACGCGAGGGACAAAAAGAAAGGACATGTACCTACCTCTATTTCTTTTACGTATCCCTCATCAAAACCAGATTCTTGAACTACGTTTAAGTACGAAGCAATCAGATAATCGCCAAGGAACTTCCGGAGAAGGTTAATTGATGTTCGGTACCTCCCACTCCTACAAAAGATATCCTTAAAAGAGTAAAATTCAAATGTCTCGACCACACAACATATAAAGACACACTAATAACTTTAGCACTCACCCCGTCAAATCATCGGAGCAAATATCGAGCCAGCGTCTTAGTGAAGAATTTTTCCTGCGAATTCCCCTGAAAGCGTTTGGAGGTTTTGGCAGGTGGGGAAGGTAGAAGTCATCCATATCTATTGAACTTGTCTCATGCAGGTTTTCAAGGGACTTTAACATGGTTCCTTCTGTGACTCCAGAAAATGACACTGATGATAGTGCTTGTTGTTAGATTACACTGTGGGACGAGATATGTTTTGTCCTCACAAAACAAGATAATGGTTTGCCCGTGAATGAAATACAAAGAAACAAGCTTACCATCCAGTAGGTTCCCTGAAATAGCCACAAAGTCTTTCAATAACTTGGCCAAGCTCCAGTATCTCGGATGCTACGGCAAAACAGAAAAAAACCGTGATTTTTTTTTTAAGAAAGGAGCACTGCGGTGACACTTATTTGACGGATTTTACTAGTCAAGAGTGCTATTTACCTTATGCGGATCAGAATTTCCAAGGACGATTTCATCTACAACAGCTTGCATGTACCTGAGCAATAGTTGTGTCATACACAATAGTTAGCTGTTGAAGAACTACGCAAATGAAACACATGATAAAAATTAAATATCCATGGCTTTATAAAATAAAGGCTACTGCAAGGGAAAGGAGGCTTACTGGAACATATGCTGGGAGCAACTTTCGTTATCACCCGTCAAAAGCAGTTGCCTAAGGTCATAGACATGCTTCCTTTGGACCTACAGAAGGAAAAAAAGAAGAAGATATGGTTGATTTCAATATGATTTATTATAAGTTTCTATCAAGAATATGCAATACATATAATATGAACTACAAATAATACAACGTTAAAATTGGGTCACCCGATAGCATCGTCTGGAAGACTATACCTGTTCAAGTAGTATAATAGGAATGAAAAAGATGAATAGTATTATGCTACGAAGTAAATAGATAACACCTTTTAAACTTATAATCATGGTAACAGTTATATTTTTATATTCGAGATGCAGATCCAATAAAAAAACAGTTGGCAAAGCTTAGTACCTCTAGCACTTCGTCAAACTCGACCAGGCTTTTTCTTATACCAAAGAAGTATTTCTCTGCATTGATCTGGAGAGATAGAAGCTGCAATGCCCAATGAGACGAGCCAGATTAGCAGAAATAGACATTTTTGAAGGAAAACCAAACAATCGAACCACAAAGAAGGAACAACTACTTACCTGTTTTACTATGGTGTCACCTTCAATTGGTAAGTCTTCATCATTTGTAATCCTTGATATAAGTCTCACAGCCCACTCGGTATCAAAATTGAACTTCTGAAACATTTCATCTTGCAAGCTATAAGCAAACCAACAGTAATATAAATCATGTTAGAGCAAAGACTGGTATTATTCCCAAACATCCTCCAATTGGTGTAAAGTTCATAATATCAAAGTACTATAGTCTCTTTTAGGTAAACAACTTTGTTAATACAGAGGGTTTTATAGTTAAGGAGAATAATCAATGTGATTACCTCACCATAAACCGCGTGGATCCAGGATCTCCCTGCCTTCCGGCTCTGCCACGAAGCTACAAGAAATAATAGGGAGGCAGAAACTTGGAAGATTAACCATCTAGTCAGTCGATTTCATCAAACAGCACAAAAGGTGCACGTAGAGTTGATTTCTACCATCTCTACAACAAACTAATTATGTTTTATTCGTAATTGGGTAAAACAAATATTTCCCTTAGGAGAATGATTACATAGTTCCCTGTTCATCATACTACCATTCTGGAGAGTAGCCTGTGAAGTTTAATTCTAAAGGTTCGCATGTCAAAATAATACACTGGTAAAGCAGAAAAACAGAAGCTTACCTGGTTATCAATCCTCCGAGACTCGTGTAAAGATGTCCCAATCACATGAAGGCCTCCAAGCCTCTTCACTTCAGACCCTTCACGTAGACAATGGGCCTCACAGTCCTTCAAGACTGACAGATAAGCCAAAGCAATAGCAGGACCTAGAGGGTACATTTCTGACTGCTCCTTGACAAGATTCTGCAGTTCCATAGGGTCCATGGTCTGGCTTTTCTCCAACGATTCTGTGACCACAGACATTGCTTTTTTCCTCGACCAGCTTTTACTTTCGCTCTTGCCAACATATTTTGCTGTGTCAATTGAATCCAAAGAAGATGTCAAGTAAACTACAAATCAACCATGATCCATAGAATATGTATGTGGACAAGTTCCTAAAATGGGTGTTTGAAGTTGAGAAGCAAACCCATTAGAGAAGCCCTGGCTAGCAAAGCTAATGATGATGGTCCCACTTTTATTTTTGACAACACCTGAGATAATTCACATGACAGTTTGATTATTCTACAATGGGATAGGAGTATCGAAGAAATTATCTTCTGACCTTTATCCTTAAGAATACCTATGTAAAGAGCTCACAATATGAATTCTTGTGCAGGTAATACCTTTTTTGATAACTCATTATCGTCAATATCATCAGCCAAAACTTCGCTCGTTAGATATGAAAGGATGCTATCTTCTACAATTTCCCTTGCGAGCATCTGAAATATTACAGCCAATACATAGTAGGTGGATGTTGTGAAGGAAATAAATGTACAGATAAAAAAGGAAAATAATGCACACTAGATGCTCTCAGAAGCAGAGTTATACATCAAGGAGACACTCAATCAACTGCATGTCAGACGAAGTAAACGGTAAAGAAGTGTTAGCCAAAATACCTTTGGATTTCCTCCCAGAATAATATCAGTACCTCTGCCAGCCATATTTGTAGAAATGGTAATGGCATATTTTCTTCCTGCTTGAGCTATAAAATCAGCTTCCCTGGCAGCATACTTAACGGAACAGAAAATACATAATATTAGAACTAGCTGATATCATTTGAATTCTACATTGGTTCTACTATGAAGAGGGACAAGTTTCATATCCACCTTGGGTCGTGCATTCAGGACATTGTGAGGAATACCCCATTGTTTCAGCAGTTCTGATAAATATTCAGAATTCTCTACACTGCAAAATGACACTGACTTGTTAATAGTGGAAAACTATAATGTTTTTAATAAGTGTTCCTATGTGGTCCTCCTTGATTCACTATTAGTTCTGCCAACGTAAACCACAAGCGATAAAGAAATTGTACATGCATATATTCTACTTTCAACAGACACTAGAACATGCGATGCTGAAAAATTGCCCAAGTCTATGCGTGCAAAAGATTACTATAATCACATGGAGCTACCTTGTTGTTCCTACTAAAACAGGTCGACCTTGTCCGAACATATCTTCAACTTCTCGACGAACATGTTCCCATTTACCCCGAGCAGTCTAGCATACATCATACCAGAGGGATGAACAAAAAGGCAAAGTTTATTTAAATTTTAGCAATGAAACAAACAGAAACGTGAGATGCTTACCGCAAAAGCTTGTATAGGTAGATCAATTCGAATATTTGGCAAATTCGTAGGAACTTCAATAACAGGTATCTGAAACATTTTTAAAAACTCTTTCTCCTGCAACCAGGTGAAGAAATATACGGTCTCAAATTGCCTTGTACAGTCAAGAAGATAAAATGTTTGAAACATATTAAGAAGGTGGAAAAAGTGAATTCCCACGTACGCACTTCTGTTTTTGCTGTCCCAGTCATCCCAGAGAGCTTTGGATAGAGTTTAAAGAGTGACTGATAGGTGATTTGAGCCACAACAACTGAATCAGCCTAAGATCAAAGAGTTAGTTCCATGAGTATGAGAATTTTCGAGGCATAGCTTTACATTACAACTTCCGAGTCGAGGGGACAGACCTGGATTTCAAGACCTTCTTTAGCCTCCACAGCCTGGTGGACTCCTTCAGACCATCTCCTTTTCTCTTCAACTCTCCCAGTCAACTGTCAAGATTTAAAAATCCTCGTACTTTCGTTAGTGATATAAGATACAAATGAATGTACATTAATTACTACCTATCTTATGTCAATTCATGAAATATTGAATAAAATTGAATCCATAACTACTCATACCTCATTGATAATAAGTGCTTTTCCATTTCTCACAATATATTGGACGTCCCGCTTGTAAAATTCTTTAGCTTTTAAAGCATTCATAACAAACCTGCATCAATCGAAATTTCCAATAAACAGATATAGCAAAAATCTGCACAAAAACTTTACACCAATATTGAGAAAAAAAAAAATATTTCAATACAGGAAAAGACTACTATATACAATAACATGATACGGTTGTGCAAAAAAGATCGGTAAGCAGTTTCTTACTGAAACAATATGTAAACATAAAAGGGGATGCCCTGATAGTAAGGAATGCTGTCTCCTAAGACAATCTCTTAAATCATAATATTCACTTTAGAAAATAATACCTTATTAAATACTAATGCCGCTTTATTCAGCCATAAGCCTTTTATTACCAATAAACTGTGCAGTATTTTAACCCCATATCTTCACTAATAACTGCCAAACATATGCATCACCAAATCTAAGAGTCACCATTCAAAAGTCATACCACTAAGTACTAACTGTCAACTTCCAAAGCATGTCTCGCGATTTGGAATGATAAAAGAATATCAGAATAGTAACAAGTAGATACCTTGCCCATGGGTCATTTTCATCCCATAAATCTCTCGTCTCAAGAGCCATTTCAGCAAGAGATATACCTTCTTCCGTGAGTTCCACTGAATTTTCTTTCAGCTCAACTTTGTAATGCTATTAACAAAATTTCAAATATCATTTACAACGAGTCAGTTCCTGAACTAAAAAAATAAAATAAAATGTTCGCAATACAACAAGAGAAAAAGATAAAACTCACAATGTCCTTTACGAGAAGTTCAGCCACTTTAGCAGCAACTGGATACCGTGCCGCATTTTCGCTAGCCTGTGATACAAGCACAACCAAGAGGACTTCGTCAATAAGTGAAATTTGGGTCCCCCATTTACTGCTTTTCTTTATCTGCTCTATCTACCATTCTTAACCATATACAAACTAGAATCTAAATGATTTGGAATCAAAAGAATAATAACATTCTAAGCTTATCAAAACACATTGCTTTACCTCACCACTTATTAGCAAAGGATTTCTGCCTTCATCAATGAGGACTGAGTCCACTTCGTCAACTATTGCAAAGTGAAATGGTTTTGGCCTGTGGGTCATAAACTGTCACTATTGAACTAAACAGAGAAGTGAATAGATTTATGAGATCTACCATCTCATAACAAGTTGTTCACGGTTTGAAGTAAGGTTGTCTCGTAGATAATCAAATCCAAGCTCCTGAGATATGCAAAAATGTTGGTGGAAGGAGATGAGCGATGGAAAAAAACAATAAAATCTAGTCCGAGTAGAAGAGTAAACATGAATGAAATACTTACCGAGTTGTTGGTGTATGTTATATCACAGCTATAGTTGAATTTTCTCTCCTCAGCTTTCATTCCTCTCTAATTGCAGAATCAATTGCAGAAGAAAATGCCATTACTTTTTTGCTTTAAAATCTAGGCGGTAGGCTGCAGATAGCACCCCTGTAACCTACCTGAATGAGACCAACTGAAAGGCCCAAGAAGCGGTGAACACGTCCCATCCATTCAGCATCACGCTGGGCCAGGTAATCATTAACAGTAACCACTGCCAGCAGAAAATCAATACCAACAACTTTAGCTAGATGTTTTTTGATACGTTCTATATAGCTACATCACTGTCGGATAATATTCCAGAAAACTGAGGCAACCAGGCAATAAATCTCACTGGCCGTCTTCAAAATATTAGCAACTATTAAGTCGTGAAGTGGTCAAAAAAAGAAGACGACATACCATGAACGCCCTCACCAGTTAATGCATTAAGATATGCAGCTAATGTGGAGACTAGTGTTTTTCCTTCACCGGTCTTCATCTCTGCAATAGATCCATCATGAAGAACTCCTCCACCAATGATCTGATGCAACAACTTAAAACATAAGTATACCAAACAACCTCTCTTCAAGATTATAGAAATGCACCCCAAGAAATAGCACGGATTGAAATTTGATAGTACAGTTATACACAGACCTGCACATCAAAATGACGCATTCCAATTGTTCTCTTTGCAGCTTCACGGACAACAGCAAACGCCTCTAGAAAGGGAATAACACACACGAAAACAGTGAGAAAGTGATTGCAAAGGTTTATCAAATCAAAGTACATTCTTCAGAGCAAAGCAAACTAAAATCCATGTAAGGTTTATGATCAGACCAGCTTGCATATCAGGTAAGGACTCCCCTCGTGCCAATCTTTCTCGAAACTCTGCAGTTTTAGCTTTCAGCTAAGGAGGAAAACATACAAAAGTCAATAAAACATTAAAGAACCATAGCAACAATAAACAAAACGTTTCAAGCAGTGAAAACTAAGTTGAACCTGTTCATCAGAAAGGCTCTGAATCTGTGGTTCAAGAGAATTGACAGATTCCACAAGACGATAGTAGTCCCGCACAACCCAATAATTCATGCTCGTAAAATCTTGTAAATTCCTCTTCAAACGACTCAAATTACCCTAAAACATGGATGAGGAGAAGTAAAATATCACTGAGAATCCCAAAAAGCCTTAAAAATCAAACCTTTAAACCACAAACAGGTTAAGAAATACAGTCGAGACAAATGATCGAACAGGTGGTGTGCGACGTGCACTGAGTCAGAGTAACCAAAACACTGTAGCAATAGACTTGACGCATATCATACCGTTAAGGAAGCAGAAACACAGCTTCTTCGAGCAAGACGATATCTCCCAATCGACGAGACGGAACGAGAGAAAAAAACAGCAGAAACGGGTTTTTTCCATGGAAACTTATTACTTCGAGAGAGAAGGCAAGGAAATGGATGACATGTATTAGGGTTCACAAGATTCGAAACAGTAGCCATTTTACAAAAAAGGAGAAGCTTTATTCTATGAACTTTCTCGTGTTCTCGTAGTCAAGCATCCATGGAAGAAGGAAGCTAGCTCTAGCCTCCGTTTTAAGCTTTAAATAAATTGCTGACTGGTCCCTTGATATAAAAGGATGTTTTTAATTAAATATTTCACTGTTGAAAAAAAAAAATTTAAATTAAATATTTCACTATAAGTCCCTGAACATTTTAGATTCTCACAATATGTCACTATACTTTAGAATTCATTGTTGATAATGGAATCTGTGGAGGTGGAAGACCCACCAATTAATTTGTGTGTATCGTCGTCTTCTTCGTCTCCCCACCGTCGGTGCCTTTCAGAGAGAGAGAGAAGATTGTTATTCTACAGAACAAAGAAGAGCCTCACGAAAAACGGAAACTTTCGACGAACCCAGATCAAAGAAGAGGAGATTTTTCCCCAATTTTCACATCAGATCCGTGAATTTTCCGGGGATCGATTCTCATAGAGGCTGTGTTTTTAATCACCGAGATGGATGAGTTTGGTGTTCTTACGGAGCGTTATGGTATAAAGCCTCAAGGTAAATCTGCTCCAATGGCTGCCTTGAAGCGTTCTGTCAATAACCCTAACAATGGTGTAAACGCGAAATCAACGTCGTATTCTTCCAATAGCTCATCTGTTCATGACGGTGACGACGACATTTTCTTTACGTCGAGTTCCGCAAATGGGTTTAAAGATTTTGATGTCTTTGGTGGGTTGAACAAGCCATCATCATCTTCTGGAAATAGCAAGTTTTCTTTAAACGATGATCTAATGTTTGGGAATTCGGAAAAGAAAACATCTTCTTCAGCTCAGGGTTTTGATGCTGATGACTTGTTCGGTGTTATGCCTAAGTCAAAAAGCTCAGCTAGTGTTACCGGCGATGACATATTTGGGTCGTTCTCTTCGTCGTCGAAGCAATATTCTGGTGTTGATGATTTGTTAGGTGATATGAGTGAGTTTGGTCTCAAATCCAAGAGATGGAATCAGAACAGTTCAGAGGGTTTGGGGAAGAAAGAAGCTGGCTTTGATGAATTGATACCTGGTTTTGGTGGAAGTGTTCAGACTAATAGCAGGTTTGTGGTCAGTTTTATGAAGGCTTGTGGTGATCATTGTTGCCAATTTCTATTGATTTTGGTTTAAGTTTCCATCATATCATCGAATATATTGCAAGAGATTCTCATGTCTGTTATGTGTGGGATGTGCAACTACTGTCTCGTGAATGTATTTTCTGGGTGAGATATTTTGTTTTTGTTTGATTTTTCAGCAAGACTACCACATCGAACTTTGAGGCTGCTGACCCGTTTGTGGTTCTAGAATCAACCATGTCCGCATCAAATTTTTCTTCAGATTTTTTTGTGGATCCACTGGAAGAATTTGCTGCCTCTGTCAGCTCTCAGGGAAAAACCTCATCAAATACTTCACAGAGTTCAACAAAACTCAAGCCTCCGCCTAAACCAACACAAAAAGTGGACAGAGGTTAATCTTTTTGATAACCTGAAAGTATGTTGAGTTAGAGATTTTGTTTACTGTGTTCTAATTGGTCAAGGTTATTATTTTGTACAGTTAAGAGTTCAGGAATGTCTTCAATTGACGAACTTGAAGCCTTTGCCATGGGTACTATGCGACGTAGTGCCTCGGCTTCTGACACTGCTAGTAAATATAGAGAAGCTGAAGATGCTGGAACGAATAAAAATCAATTCGGTGCAGATGACCTTGACTCCTTTTTCAGCTCTGGATCTCGGTCAAGCAGTGTACCCAAAACACGGACTACGACTGAGGTAAGAACAACTTTCAAAAGACTACCAAGTTCCAGTTTACAAATTGTTATAAAGAAAACAGGTTCTGTGTGCATATCCTCATTCTTCTTTTTGATGTAAAGTCAACTCACAAGCAAGCATTCCATGTGCCAAAGAAGACGCCTAACGGGGTATCTAGTGCAAAGAAGCCTCCTGCTCCAGCAAATATGATGGATGACTTTTCTGCACTTTTTGGAGGTAGATGTTGTGAAAACATGTCTTTCCCACCGATTGCTTACTCAGAAGCAACTTTCTGAGAAGTGTTTATTTCTCCACAGATGACCCTATATTTAGAGAATTTGAGGAAATCCCAGGGGAAAGCGAAGAACGAAGAAAGGCCAGATGGGATCGTGAACAGAGAACAAAGAGCCGCGTGGTATGTGTGGTTATTTTGGTTTTCTTTTGAATCTTCTGGTGCAGTATTTTCTGTTTTTCCCTATGCAACTCACGATGATATCTCATCAAACTGTATGCTGGTATGAAAATCTATAATGAATTTCCTTATGCTTGGAAGTACCCCCTTGCCTTCAGAAGTTAAGTTCCCTGGAGAATATGTTGGATCCGTTGAAACATTTTGCAAACGCAAGGTCTTTCCTTATTTGATTTAGTGGCCTGTTTGCGTGTAAAAATTGGCCGTAGTCATAACCAATTGGCATATTGCAGCCAATTTCTTAAGATTTACTATGATCATTAATTTGTTAGCTTGTACTTGATTGTTTAATTTGGTTCTAGATTATGTTACATTTTTCGGTGCCTTTTTTTAAATTGTAGGCACAAGCTGTAGCTGATATGAATAACCGTGATCATCAATCTCGGATTGAACAAGTACAGAGAACTGTGAGTAATGCATTTATGTTGTAATATTCATTATCAGAATGCTTATATATGGACGATGGTCCTTTTTGGATTTTTTAGTTTTCATTATGATAATGCGGTTGTTAACATTTGTTCTACACTTTGTGAATTTGATTTCTTTACCTACGTAGAGTCTCCTTGCTGGCATATTTAAATATGAACGACGATTTCCTTGTAATTCTTGCTTTGCAGAGGATCTCTGAGACTGTTGATGCTGAGATAAGGCGTTGGGCAGCTGGAAAAGAAGGAAACATGCGTGCGCTGTTATCTTCCTTACAAATCGTGAGTTAAATATAATAAAAAAATTGGTAGATTAATGTTTATTCAGGTACCCTTCCTAAGTTAGCTGAGTTCTGGTATTGTTCGAACGGTGACAGGTACTATGGCCAGGATGTGGGTGGGAGGCTGTTTCTCTAACAGATTTGATCACTTCTTCAGCGGTCAAGAAAGTTTATAGGAAGGCAACGCTGTATGTCCATCCCGATAAAGTGCAGCAGAAAGGAGCCACACTTGAACAGAAGTATATTGCCGAGAAGGTTTTTGACATTTTGAAGGTAATTTCTCTGCATGAACAGCTCACTTTCTAAAATCTAATGTACGTGAAAGTTGGTGGAAGTATCTTGATGGATTAGTTCCCAGCGAATCAGTCAGTGTGAGTTTCTAGGAAATGATGTTCCGAAAAAGATTTGAGTAACAGGACTAGTCTCTGCGTTTGGTATTGAAGAAAACCGGCTAAGGTTATTGTCTCTTACAATTACAAGTAAATTACCTCATGGAACAGGAAGCTTGGACCAAGTTCAACAAAGAGGAGCTCTCTTAAGCCTATATGGCGTGGATCTAGTTGCCTCCCGAGTCCTTTTTCTTCCAGGTTTGAGAACAGTTTGCCTCGAATAGACGTTGAAATTGGGATTAAAGAGATGGAGACACTTGAAGAAACTTGGTTCCTGGATTGTTTGTCTCTGTGTGCTTTATCTAGTTACGCATAATTCATCTATGAGTTTCCTTGAGTCTTGTCTTGTTTTGTAATCTTCATTTTCTCTCATTTTTCCTATAAGAGTCACTGGGGTACGATAGAACCATGGGGGATACTGTATAGCCTCGATAGAACTTTTTATGATTTTGAGATATATATATTGAATGTTCTTATTGTAGCTACAGCTTAGAGATGATTCCACCAATATATACTAATATCCAAGAGTTGCAACAGTTTCCACTATCATGTACAAGTGAAGAAAGCATAACATAGAAAATAAGATGGCATTACACTATATGGTTTACAATTCCAAAAGCATTATACGTCAAGCTTTACATTGTTTTTTTTTTTCTCTCATGTATAGAGTAATTATTGGCTATTGTACAAAAAATTCACTGAAACCATGAGAAACTAACTAGAAGGTTTGGTTAAAGAGTAGAAGATGTTGAGAACACTAGTATGCCGAACAACTATAGTGTTGTTCGTTTGGCGGACGCAGCTTTTTGTGCGTATATTTTACATAAAAGTTTGTTCGTTTGATTGACGTCGGTACTGCGACTGGACGCTGCGAAACGCGGCGAACACTAATTTTATCAACGTCTGCGTCTAAAATTATGCGGTTGCGTCTGCGTCTGTGTCAACTTTCTGCGTCTTTTAAACGAACAATTTTCTGTTGCTGCGACTGTGGTTGCGTCTGCTAAACGAACAACAATCAAACGAGATTGACGCAGACACAACCGCAACCGCAGAAAGCTGCGTCTGCCAAACGAACAATACTATTAAATCAAACACAAAACCGAGCTTAACGTAGGTAAAATAGCCTAGTTCTTTCCTCACAAATCACTATTAAACCATAAACCGAAATATCACACGATATCAAAATTAGGTATATCATGTAAACAAATAAAAAGTACGAAGACGTTTATGATGGATGCATCTTGTCTTTTTGTTATTTTTAAATCTCGTTTATGATGCAACTTGTCTGTTGTTGTTACTATTATATCTTATCTCTTATCTTTTTGAATATCAAGTTGTATAATAGTACTAAGGAGTTAATATCAAGATGTGAAATTAATGTCACTTTGTTATATATGCAAAAACGAAGAGAAAAAAAAAATATCCAAAATGGATTGTTGTACTGAAAGAAAAGCATTCGACGAGACGAAAACCGGGGTGAAAGGCCTCGTGGATTCAGGGATAAAAGAGATTCCGGCGATGTTCATCGCACCGCCGGCTACTCTAGCAAGCCTAAAAGCACCACCAAGTAAGCTAACAATCCCCACGGTGGATCTAAAGGGAGGAGATAGGAGTAGCGTCGTGGAAAAGATCAAAGAAGCGGCCGAGAAATGGGGATTTTTCCAAGTGACAAATCACGGGATCCCAGAGGAAACCATGGAGAGAATGCTCAAAGGGACTCGCGGTTTTCACGAGCTAGAGCCAGAAGTGAAGAAGAAGTTCTACACTAGGGATCATCATGCTCATGATTTTATCCACTGCACCAACGTTGATCTTTTCACTGCTGTTTCCGCCGGGTGGAGAGATACTTTTTTTTGTTATACGGCCCCGGATCCTCCCCGATCAGAGGACGTGCCTGACATTTTGAGGTAAAAGTTCATCATCAGCTACTTCCTTTAAGTTCAAAAATACTATCAACTTTGATATAAAGTTAAGAGGTGGGCACGGAACAGATACCTTAAAACTTCATTTTAGATCAGGACCAAACTAATATTTGTGGTATCCCAATCCGATAGGGATGCACCCCATCGGATCCGAATCAATGACAACAACTAATTAAACTACATCTGGATGCAGTCCATGGGTGAACATAATAAGCGGAATTGAAGAATCGAAACCGAATCGGAATTAGAAAATAACTGAATGGTTCCAATTTTTGGAAACCGAAAAACCAAAACCAAACTGGAATCGAATAGGTAACCGAAAAAATCGAAAATATCTAAAAATATTTAAAATATCCAAAAATACTTAAAAATATCCGAAAATACCAAAAAGTAAAAAAAAAACATATTTGAACACTAATACCTGAATGGTTATTTAATTCAAATGGAACTGAATCTAAACCAAACCGAAATATTTTAAAAACTAAAAAAATCAAAATAAAAAACGAACCAAATGACCAAGTACTCTAAATTTGATTAACTCCATCGGTAGCTTGGACTGTTAAAACTTGATTTCTTTTTTGAAAAATTATCCAATTAAGTTTTGAAGATAGAAATGAATGTTATTTAAATGTTTCAAATAGCTCAAAATTCTAATATGTAGCTAGCCATATATATAATTCTACGCCAACAAAAAAAGAAAACTGGTGTTGCAGGGAGATTGTGATGGAATATTCAAAGCAAGTGATGAAGTTAGGCGAATTGATCTTTGAGCATCTATCTGAAGCTTTGGGATTAAGCCCTAATCACCTCAAGGACATGGATTGTGCCAAGTCTCTAATGATGGCTGGCCAATACTATCCGCCTTGCCCTCAGCCTGACCTTACTCTAGGCATAAGCAAGCACTACGATTTTTCGTTTATCACCATTCTTCTTCAGGGTATTATCGGAGGGCTTCAAGTTCTCCATGATGAGTCTTGGGTCGATGTTCCTCCTGTCCCGGGAGCTATTATTGTCAACATTGGAGATCTTCTTCAGGTTATAAAATAAAATATATTGGAACATTTTTATCTTCACTTAGTACATCATATTATATATTATAAAGTTGAAGTGAACTCGACACATTTGCATAATTATAATTCACACATATGTCATCGATTTAGATTATGACATGTGTTTAATTTATAATGTAGACTTTAACGCGGCACATATACCTTTTTGATGTGGGATTCCACAAAATGTGACTCATTTTGCTGTGTTGTAGCTTCTATCAAATGACAAGTTCATAAGCGCCGAGCACAGGGTGATAGCAAATGGATATCCAGTAGCGCGGGTATCAGTGCCGTTTTTCTTCACCACGTACATGAGGTCTAATCCTCGAGTATATGGACCCATCAAAGAGCTCCTCTCAGAAGATAACCTTCCCAAGTATAGAGAATGTTCCGCCAACGAGTTCTTAGACCACTTCAGTTCAATTGAGATCGCTGCTCGTAGGTTATCCCGTTTCAGGATCTGATCGACATTCATGCAACTGAAGATTCCATTGCACCAAAAACTAATGGAAATACTTGGAATAATCCGTTGCATCTTCATTTTCTTTATTTCTGTTTATTGAAGTTACATCGTAAAGATGATTCACCAATATACATAGGTTCACTTTTTTTTTACATTGTTTTTGCGTTGCATTGCAATTTGCAATTACAATTACGTGTAGACTACAAAAATGTCAGTCTCATAACTCGAAATATCACTAAGAGTCGATGACAAAAACTAAAAGCAAATATTTGAATATGTCCAGAATGATCTTTTATGATTTTATCTACAAAAATCAGAGCTCATCAAAAGTGCAAGCTTATAATTATTTTGTATATTATTGTGTTTTTAATTTTTTTCTTAAATATTTTTGTACCTTTGAAAGTAATTATGTTAAAATTATTGCCATATTGAATTTGTCATAATTCCATTTTTTCTATCAGTTATCAATATTCACATATTTTATTTTATATTCATAGATTTTTATACATTATATTTCAAATCATTACTTACGGATTCTGTGAAGATGCTGCTGTCTTGCACTTTATAAAAATATGTATATCCCTCTCATCCATCACTTTCAATTTAGATTTGATACTTTACCATTTCCAAAAGTAAAATTATGTGATAGATATCATAAAAACTTCTTTAAAAGTTATGGTAAATTAACAAAAAAAAATTATGGCAAACTCTTAAGAAACATTTATGGCAAACTCTTAAAAGAACTATTATGGCAAATTCCTTTTTTCTCCAAAGGCAAAAGATATTTGTATTAAATTTTGGAAACTTTCCCATATGGTAACTTAAGTCAACCAACGTATCAGTATCTTCCACGTCAGCACTTTCACCCTTATAAAATGTTCCCGCCAATTACAAATCAAACCACACCAAAACGAATCCACCATGAAACTCAATAACTCGACTCGCTCCTCCTTCCTCCTCCTCCTCGTCCTCCTCTGTTTATCGTCTTCCGCTTTAGCGAAGAAGACGCAGGTTTCGAAAGGTTCTAGCATCTTCTTCACGACGTTAGGGAGACCCACTTTCGAATTCGACATCTTCTCTCTCCCCACGAGCCACCGTCCGCCGTCACCCGCCGATGAGCACCGTCTAACCGACGGAATATCCGTTAACTTCAACGGCTATTTCGCTTCTCCGTCACCAGCTCTAATCTCTCTTCTGCCAAATCAATCTCTGATCCAACCACAAGACCCTTCACTTCTCCATCTCATCTACGTCACCGAGAGAGACGGCACGCTAAGCTTACGATACGACGTCGTTCACAGCAATAGCTCCGGATCTAAGGTTCAGGTTCCGATATTTTCCGACGAGGATCAACGACGGAGTGGCATGGCTGTAAATACGATGAAAGACACGCCTGTTTTAACTAACGAGAATCTTGTCTACGTGTCGACTCACGAGAATTCCGGTAAACCCATGGAGAGTTGGGCTGCTGTCTACTCTACTGAGTTAAGAACTAAATCGACTCGGAGGTTAACGCCGCCGGGAATCGCTGATTTTTCGCCGGCGGTTTCACCGTCTGGGAATTGGACCGCCGTGGCTTCCTACGGAGAGAAAGGTTGGAGCCTTGTAGCGACAGAGCTTAGTACGGACGTTTACGTTTTCCTAACTCGGGATGGGACTCAGCGAGTCAAGGTGGTCGAGCAAGGCGGTTGGCCGAGATGGGTCGACGAGTCGACTCTGTATTTCCACCGGAAAAGCGACGACGGCTGGATCAGCGTGTACCGAGCGGTTCTACCGAAAACCGGACCGGTTTCGACCAAATCAGTGACGATTCAACGAGTCACACCACCGGGTCTTCACGCGTTCACACCCGCCACGTCACCAAACAACCACGACTTCATCGCCGTGGCGACGAGAAGACCCGGAAGCGAGATCCGCCAGGTGGAGCTTTTCGACTTGAAAAAGAACGAGTTCATCGAGTTGACTCGTTTAGTATCACCGAACAGCCACCACTTCAACCCGTTTCTTTCCCCTGACTCATCCCGAGTCGGATACCATAGCTGCAGAGGCGACAAAACAGGACGAAACACTCCTCGGAATCTCCTCCAGAGCCTCAAAACGACGTCGGAGGATCTCTCTCTATTCCGATTCGACGGTGCTTTCCCGTCTCTCTCGCCGCAAGGCGACCGATTCGCGTTCGTCTCTTTCACCGGAGTCTACGTGGTTAAACCGGACGGTTCGGGTCTTCGTCAATTGCTACCCCAAATGGGTTTCGGAACGGTTTGGGATCCGATTCGAAATGGAATCGTTTACACAAGCTCAGGACCAGCCTTAGCTCCAGGTAAAACCCAAATCGATATCCTCGCCGTTAACGTCGACGCAACGAATCCGTCAACCGCCGTTAGAAAACTAACCACAAACGGGCAAAACAACGCCTTTCCGTGGCCATCGCCTGACGGAAAACGAATCGTGTTCCGTTCGGCTCGGTCCGGTACGAAAAATCTTTACATAATGGACGCGGAGAAAGGCGAAACCGGTGGTTTGTTTAGGCTAACCAACGGAAACTGGAACGATACGATAGCTACTTGGTCTCCAGACGGTAATTGGATCGTGTTCGCATCGAACCGGGAATTTCCCGGTACGTTGTTGATGAATTTATATGTGGTTCATCCCGATGGGACCGGTTTAAGGAAGCTGGTACAAAACTTGACCGGTGGAATATCGATGCACCCGATGTTTAATCCGGACAGTACGAGGATCGTTTTCACTACTACTTACGCTGGAATCTCCGCAGAGCCTATTGGTAATCCGCGTTTTAACGTCCCGAGCGGCGAGATTTACACGGTGAAATTGGACGGTTCGGATATGACGAGGCTCACACATAACTCGGTGGAAGACGGACCACCCATGTGGTTCCCAAAGATCAAAGCTACCGGCGATGTGGCTTGGCCGAAGAGGTTCGGTCCTAGTTGCTCTTTTGAAGATTTCAAGAGGCAAAACTCGACCGTGAAAATGAACAAGCGCACAACAATGTGTGTTCCTTCGCTATAATATGTTTGCTTTAACTTATAGATTTTCAAATTGAATATCTTGTTGTTATGATGATAATATCTTGTTTAAGGTATTGGAATTAAATTACCTAAGAAATAATAAAATGAATTTAAGCTTTTAACATTTTCATGTACTTGTTTCAGAGGAAAACATATAAAAGTAACTGTTTTTTGAAAAAAATAGTTTGCCATAGACTTTTGTGAGAAAAGAATATACTACTTTATTTAACGTCTAGCTCCTACCGCGTTTTAGAACATTGCCTAGTATAAAAACGGTTTGGAAGAGAGACAAATACATATATTTTGGTAACTGTTAGAATTTTTTACAACAATCATTCAGAAAATTTGATACTAAAAGACATTTAACTTGGAACAAGACTACACTCTTATAGCAAATAACTTGGATAACAAGACACAATAATAATGGAATCTGATCAGCTAAAATAAGCTAATGAGGTGGGTCTCTCAGTGTAAGCCTAGGCTAGACCCTGAGCCAGAACCCGTGGAAGATCTAACCATCGGGTGACTATACGAAGGTTGGTTCATGGATGTTGTAGCTGCTGTAGGGTTATTAAGCTGGTTGTTGCCAAACATGACGTTTGATGAAGCAGTTGATCCCGTATTGGTCTGTATGGCATTGAGAGGTAATCTTGGGCCAAAGGAGAAAGCTTGTTGTTGCTGTTGTTGTTGTTGTTGGCGTGCCATGTACTGCGACGGAATTTCAAAAGGGAAATTCAATTCATACAAAATTCACGCAAAGTCGAAACACCCCATTCATACGAACTATGTGGGTAAAGTCAAATCCAAATTCAAAATCGGATTTTGAGAGAGATAGAAAAGATGGAAACTCGTTTCTCATTAGGCAATTTTACCTTCAGAAGCTGGCATTTTTGTTTGGGGAAAAAGAGATGATTCGTTGGGGATACAATCAAAGCAAGAGCTTAAACAAGAAAACGAGTTGCTTTGTTCTTCTTTCTCTTCTATAATCAGAGTCGCTCTAGTTTCCAACTCTCCGAGCAACACAGCAAATGCTTTTCTGCCATTGCCTTCTTTGGTCTCTTCTCTAGTTTATTCATTCTTGAATCTTGAGGGCGACTTAATCTTCTTGCTGAAACAGAGAGTTCGGAAGACGGAGGTCTCTCCGGTCTTGGTCTGACTTTGAAATTCAATTTTCGCGTGAACCGATACGATATTCAGTTCAATTTTTTCGGTTAATCGTTTCTTTAGTTCGTTTTTAAGAAACGGTTTAGTAATATGATTCCGGTTTAGTTCTAATTAGAAAACCGATATATATGCTCTCCGTCGCGCATATTTATTGGTGTGATTCCGTTAACGGGCGACGGCGATGAAGAGGCCTCGGGCTACATCTCCGCCGTTGATATCTTCCACCACGAAACCACCATTGTCTCCACCGGTGACACCGATTCTCAAACAGAAGCTCCACAGAACAGGAACACCAAAGTGGTTCCCGTTGAAACTCACCCAGACGGAGCTTAACCTCCCGTTAACTTTTCCGACGGGTCAAACATTCCGGTGGAAGAAGACTGGGGAGATTCAGTATAGCGGATCGATCGGGCCTCATCTCGTCTCTCTCCGGCAACGTCCCGGAGAAGAGTCGATTTCGTACTGCGTCCATTACAGCACAAGCCCTAGAGACGACGCGGAGCTCGCGCTGCTCGATTTTCTCAACGCCGAGATCTCGCTACACGAGCTATGGTCCGATTTCTCGAGAAAGGATCCTCGTTTCGGAGAGCTAGCGAAACACCTCCGTGGCGCTCGTGTGCTGAGACAAGATCCGCTCGAGTGTCTGATACAGTTTCTTTGCTCGTCGAACAATAACATCGCGAGGATTACGAAGATGGTCGATTTCGTCTCGTCTTTAGGGTTACATCTTGGTGACATTGATGGATTTGAGTTTCATCAGTTCCCATCATTGGATAGGTTATCTAGAGTTTCTGAAGAAGAGCTTAGAAAGAATGGTTTTGGTTACAGGTGCTTCATCACTATCTATGAGTTTATCAACATTTGTGGTTGCATCATATTCGATTAGCCATTAGGGATAGAACTAGGCTTGGAGCTTATAGGTTTACTTCTATAGTGTTTGTGATCATATATTCATAGCATTAAGGCTAATGTTTGGTCTTAGCAGATACTCATTTCATGTCCGCTTCTCTGAGTTTGGTTCGATCTTTTTGGTGAGCAGGGCGAAATATATAACAGGTACGGTGAATGCGTTGCAATCAAAGCCTGGTGGTGGCAATGAATGGCTTCTGTCTCTACGAAAATTGGAACTCCAAGATGCAGTTGCTGCTCTTTGTACATTACCCGGAGTTGGTCCAAAGGTAGGAGCTTGCATAGCTCTGTTTTCTCTTGATCAGCATAGTGCCATTCCCGTTGACACGCATGTCTGGCAGGTAAAAAAATGGTCCATTGGAACTGCAGCTTCTATATCGTAATTACTTTGATGAGAACAAAATGCATTTGGGTGATAAGTAAAATAGCCTTTTTGTTTGGTTTTTGGGTAATGAATCAGATAGCCACAAGATATCTAGTGCCTGACCTTGCTGGTGCAAAGCTGACACTTAAACTCTGCAGTCGAGTGGCAGAAGCGTTTGTGAGTAAGTACGGGGAATATGCTGGTTGGGCTCAAACATTGCTTTTCATTGCTGAGTTACCCGCACAAAAGGCTCTGTTGCAATCGTTTTCCCAGCCCGACAACATACATGATAACTCTGCGGAAAGGAAAAATGATGACACTAGCTGTGGTGCAATGAAGCCATGACATGATTATTCATCGTTCTTCGAGTTCAACTCATTAATGAGTCTGTCGAGTAGCAAAAGTGTTGGAAGGACATGTGGTTTGCTAGACGTGAGGCGTTCTAGTCTCGGAAAGTTCAGAGTCATGAACTTGGAAGAGCTAAGGACTCGAGGACAATTCCCTGGGTGATTCAATGTTTAGCCCTCTGTTTATTGTTGTTGAATGAGTAAAATTGTTTCTTATGATCATTACCAAAATTTAGTGACTACTTGGAAGAAAATATGTGAAAAAGACTTTGCGCGTTTGAAGTTTTCATCATTTAATTCTTTTTTTTGTCACTATTTGGATCGACCCATAGTCAAACCTTACAATCCGGGATAACGCGACTTGGGGAAGCCAACTCTATTTGAGAAGAGCGCAAGGACATTAACCACTAGGCTCATCATAGGGCGAAAAAAACAAATCCGAAAATATGAATGGAGCTTGACCCCAACTCGAACTCAAACCAATTTGTGTGAATATCCAAATGAATCTCGTTGGTCGGTATTTTGAGTATTGGGCATTATTCAAATTCGATATGAACCATAGTAGATACTCGAATCTGATATCCAAAAATCTAAAATTCTCGAACACGGATATAGATGTATTCGGTTTTTACATGTGTTATTAGATCCAGTGCGAACCAAACTCAACCCGAATTTTTTAATGTCCGAACGTATCTTAAACGAATCAACTTGAATGACTACCCGGACGCTCTAGATTAATTTATTAAAGAGAAATATTTCAATTTAGTAGTGTTAAAGGCCAATGAAAAATGGGCCCATTAACAAGCCCAAAACAATTATATTAGAGGAGGCGGAAAAATAAACTCCGGCTGGATTTTGCTCCAAGCCACCGTCGACTTTACTTAAAACTATACTCTCTCTATCTCTATCCTCCTCCTTCTCCAGATTTCTTCTCCGTTCAGAAAAAAACTACAAACCCTAAGTTTCCGATGTCGGTAAGTCGATCACTCCTTTGTATTCGAATTTCAAAGACCCTAACTCTATCACTCCTATGCATCAATGGTAGATTATTATGACCTGAGAACAATGAATTTTTGATATATGTTGTGACGATGCAGATCTTCGAGTACAATGGAAGTGCCGTTGTAGCTATGGTTGGCAAGAACTGTTTCGCCATCGCAAGTGATCGGAGACTCGGTGTGCAGCTACAAACAATCGCCACTGATTTCCAGAGAATCTCCAAGATCCACGATCGTCTCTTCATCGGCCTTTCTGGTCTCGCCACCGATGTGCAAACACTGTACCAGAGATTAGTGTTTCGTCATAAGCTATACCAGCTTCGTGAAGAGAGAGACATGAAGCCTGAAACTTTTGCTAGTCTTGTCTCCGCCATTCTTTATGAGAAGAGGTTGGTTCATGTGTTGTGTGTTCGATGTTGCCTCTGGAGTCAAATTTTGATTCTGTTTAGGATTGATTTGCTTGGTTTGTATGTTGAATTGTGATTTAGAAAGATAATTCGATTGGTTGCTTCGTTTTCAGATTCGGTCCTTACTTATGTCAACCAGTGATTGCTGGTTTGGGAGACGATGACAAGCCTTTCATTTGTACGATGGACTCAATCGGAGCCAAGTATGTTCACATCCTTTCTTGGTTTCATCTTCAATTTATTTGGAAATGGTTTTTCTTTTTAATGCCATTTAGCTTGGTTCGTTTAGTGTATAGAAATCATGTCACTCGTAATGATGTTTCATGGATGTCGTTTATTTTTCATATGGTAAGAGATATTGTTGGAGTGTTGTGTTTAATGATGAAGTCAGCAATGCTCATGATTTTTTTTTCTTTTCCTCGTGTTGTTTGGTACTTTAATCTGCTTCAGTTGAGTTTGCTGTTTCAAAAACGAGTTCTTCATTACTCTTGTTGCGTTACTTTTGTTAGTAAATGGCGACGTGTTGTAAATGTTTGGTTCTGTTTATAAATGCAGGGAGTTGGCTAAAGATTTTGTTGTATCTGGAACTGCTTCAGAATCGTTGTATGGTGCTTGTGAAGCAATGTTCAAGCCAGATATGGTTTGTCCATTATCAGCTTAATCTTCTGTTGTTTTATTATCAAATACCATCGATGCAAATGCTCACTGCGGTTATGTGTTGATGTTCGGTAGGTTTAAGGTCTGGTGTTATTAGATATACATTGTTATGAAAATAAAGTAGCATGATGCCCATAGGAATAACATATAGCAGTTAGTTCTCTCTTGGAACATATTTTATTGTCCCTTTCTAGGCATTTAAAAGTTCGAGCTTGTTAGCCATGTGTCATTGTAGCAGACATATTATCTCTGTATCAAGATTCTGGTTTAACAAATGGGAGATACTTTTTCAGGAAGCTGAGGAATTGTTTGAGACAATATCGCAAGCACTTCTCTCATCTGTTGACCGTGATTGTTTGAGTGGTTGGGGAGGCCATGTTTACGTTGTGTAAGTTCTCGCGTCTTCTCAAAGGGTTTCTTCATTTTGGTATCCAAAATTTGGTTTACTAAACATGTGTTTATGGTTGATATGTTGTTCAGAACACCAACCGAGGTTAAAGAGAGGATCCTAAAGGGAAGGATGGATTGATCCAAGTTCGTCATCATCATCAGATGCCTCTTATCCAATTTTAATCTTATTATCATCCCTTGTGTCTACTATATGAAGTTTATTTTCTCCTCGTGAATTATTTTATTTCGATTCGTAGAGTTAACCAAGAATAACACACGTACTCACTGGGTTTTTTTTCCTTTAATTTTATTTTCACAAAGAAAATGAAGTATCGTGAAAAAAGAACAGGAGTAAAATGAAAATTCACAGTAACTACCAGATCTAAAGCAGTTATCAAATCTCTTGTCCTACTTCGTTGTTTGTTAATATCGGTTCAGACAAGTACAAACTCAAATCTTAGAGTAATCCAAATCGGAAGTTGGTCGTGATGGGTAACGTGTTGGACTCTTTCTTCACCGGTTTCTTTCATTCTATCGGAAACTTCTTCGGTTCCCCGCTTGATTTTCTCTCTGGAAAATCTTGCAGGTAAACTTCCAAAACTATCAAAGTTTATTTGATTTGTGCTTATCATAAAATTTCCTTAGTAGACGATCTTGCTTGTTGTTTATTGGCAGTTCGATTTGTCCATCGCCGTGGGATTTCATATGCTACGTTGAGAACTTCTGCGTGGCTAATCTCGCGAAAGCCGCCTTAGTCCTCATCTTATCCTATTGCTTTCTATTCTTTGTATATATGCTATACAAAGTTGGTTTCTGGCATTGCATTATCTACGGTTTCTGCAGACTCCTCTGGGGTTTAGTCTCTTGTTGGTTCTACGTTCTTAGATACTGCTGTAGTTTCTTCTGCCATCATCTGGTACACACTAAACGCAGAAGAAGACAAAGACACAGATATACAGAGCATAATTATGATGAATATAGTGATGATGGTTATGATGATGGTTCGTCTAGATACGGTAGATCTAGGCGAGAATGCAGAAGAGAAGAGCGTCTTAGAAAGTCTTTGAGACCAAGTAGCCATCGTGTTAGAGTTGGCGTGAGGAAAGATCATCGTTCTGACTCTGGTTTGTTGAGTCCACATGCTGGTGATGTTGGTCATGGTCATGGTATTAGAGTGAGCAGAGAGTCTAAATTTGCCCGGAAAGGTTCTAAACGTAGAACTCGAGTTCATCATGGTACTCGCGGAGCCTGAAACTCAATCATTTTAAGGCTTCTTAATACATCTATTTGTCTTGTGTAGTGGTTGCTGCTAAAAAGTTCGAAAATTTTTGGTAAGAAAACATCATCATTTGGTGTATTGTTTTGAGGAAAATAATGCATAATGGTAGGCTTAAATCTTTGTATGTGATGTAGCCAAAAAAGATCTACACACAAGTTTGGGCAATGTGTTTTAATTGGTCAACTTTTCAATTGTTCTAAGCACCAAACAACAAACACAATATTATTCTTAAGCAAATGTGGAAACATCATATCTCATCCATATGTTATGTTAATGATAAAAAAATCCACATCAGAAGTTTAAAGGGAGGTTAAGTATTATATATTACACATGAGTCAAATTCACTCATGATCTAGTCAAACCCATCAATTAATTTTGAACCGGAAGTCTACCATTACGCTTACCTACATGATCTAGTCTAGGTCTGAGCAAATTATCCGGATCCGAACCAAAAAATAAGAACCGGATCCAAACTGAAAAATTTTAAATACCCGAACGGATCTTAAGTAGATGGATCCGAAAGATCCAGAACCGAATTGGAATCGAACCGAGATCCGATCGGGTACCCGAAATACCCGAAATTTTATATAATTTTATAGAAAAAATACTTTTTTAATATTAATATATTGATTTTTTTTTATTTCGGATAACTCGGATTTTTCGGTTCTTTCCGGGTAATTCGGTTCAGTTTTTTCGGATAATTTCGGATTTTTAGGATAATTTCGGATTTTTTTCGGATTTCGGATCCGTTTAAAATTTTAGGTGCCGATCCGGATCCGAACCGAACCGATCTAAAAATTCATCGGATCCGAAACGGATCTTAAACCGAGGAATCCGAAGATCTGAGATCCGATTGGATTCAAACCAGATCCGATCGGAAGATAATGCTCACCCCTAATCTAGTCGTAACAATGAAATTAGTTTTTTGCAACAACCAAAACAGCCAAACTAAACCACTTGGTTAATACTTTGAAACCAACCTTGAACTGATTTCAGACTCATAAATGTCGGTTTAGTTTGTGGATAAATGTGAACCGCAAAAAAAAAAAATAGACATAGAAAAAAAGAACAGAAAAAGGGAAAGAAGTATCTGGTCTTAATCGTTTTTGTTCTTCCCGGTAACAAGAATTACTAGATTTTTTTTTTTGCATTCAGATCGTCAAATCCATCTACAAGTTTCCATGACTTCAGGTATTCCAATTCCAGATTTAAAAAACTCGCAGCTATTTTGCAGATTTATAGGCTTCATCGTATCGATATTTTGTAATTCTCTGTCTTCTGTTTTAACAATTTGATGTATTTGTATGTATATCGATGGTTCTCTTTGTTCCTTCATATCATCATATGTATATTTATGCTTATTCTCCGTATAAAGGTTTTGTTTATCCTTGGAAAATTCGTTGAAATTGATCTTGTAGTCTTTTGGGATGTGTTGTACTGAAGATGTGAAATTGTGGCTACTTACTTATTGATGAACTGTGTTTTAATTTCGTAGATGCTCTCACTATACCGTCAGAACTCGAATCTGCGTTGCGGCTCAAGACTGTTCAATACTTTATCACAAAAAGGCCTTGGCTTGGTAATCTTTAATGTGGTGGTTTTATCTAACCTGGAGATGAGTTACATCTTCCCACTTTTTTTGCAGATCTTTATGGAGTCCATGTGAGACCCGTGGCACCGTTTGGAAGTACAAGCAGTAAACCTCATTTTGATCAAGCTTTGATTCATCGTTGCTTGCCCGATGAGCTTCTTTTCGAGGTTGGAGAAGCTTCCCTTCCTGATGAGCTTCTTTTCGCATTGTAGTGAAATCTTTATTCTTTTTCTTTTATACTGAAGTTGATTCGTGGATATGTCGCTTGTAGGTATTTGCTCGAATGATGCCTTATGACCTAGGAAGAGCAGCTTGTGTTTGCAGGAAATGGAAGTACACTGTTCGTAACCCTGTTTTCTGGCGTAACGCTTGCTTGAAAGCTTGGCAGACTTCTGGAGTTATCGAAAACTATAGGATCTTGCAGTCTAAATACGATGGATCATGGAGGAAAATGTGGCTTCTAAGATCCAGAGTTCGTACTGATGGTAATCCCCAAGTGATTTTTTTGTATCTTTTTGTCTATATTGCTGTGAATAACATCATCATCTCTTCATCAAAATGGCTTTAAGTCATACTTATCGTCTCTATTCATATATACCGTGATCTTTTCTTTCCTTCTTGAAATTCTTTAAACAACATTCTTTCCACGGGCGGTTTCTCAAGTAGTTTAGGATTGAACGCTAGTTTATTCTTTTATAAATTTGTATCTTCCTCTTACAGGTCTTTATGTGAGTAGAAATACTTACATTCGAGCTGGAATTGCCGAGTGGAAGATTACAAATCCAGTTCACATCGTAAACTCTTTGTCTTCTCCTTGAACTCGCTCTGTTTTTTTTATCTATTTCATCCGTCTAGTGCAGACCCATTAAGCTGGATCTTCTTGTGGAATAACGCTTGCAGGTTTGTTACTACCGCTACATAAGATTCTACCCTTCTGGCAGGTTTCTTTACAAGGTTCGTGCACTAATAACGGTCTAACTAATGTATAAATGTTGTACTGGTGGCATGATCTACTTTTATAATTTCTCATTTGATATTTTTTGTTATCTTTCAGAACTCTTCGCAGAAATTAAAAGATGTTGCTAAGTACATGAACTTTAAGGCTTCTAAAGCTGACGGTCTTTTCAGGGGAACTTATACATTGTCAATGTCAGACGATAAGGTTAGCTCCCTCTAACCGCTTATTGTCTGGAAATTGACAACATTACATCTTCAATATCCTGGAAAACATCTTCGTCTTGCAGATCGAAGCAGCTGTTCTGTATCCCGGGACACGCCCTACCGTCTTAAGGATCCGTTTAAGGTAATACAATCCCTCAAAGTATCAGGACAGAGAGAAATTATTGTGCAATGGTAGAATAGGAACCTTGGTGTGGAACTGATAACAGTGTGTCACTTCCGGGAGGAATGAGGGCGCATTTGGAAGGATTTAAGCATTGTTAAGAATTATATGATTGTTGGTGAATATTTATATGATTGATAAAACGAAAAAAGACGGTGTTAAACTGAGTAGCTTGCAGTCATATTGATCTTCATCATGGTATGTGTTTAAAGGTTAAGAGGAACTACAATAGGAGCCAATAACCGAATGGATTTACTATCACTTGTGACAAGTGGTGTGAACGACGAGGAAGTAAGCAACACAGAAGAAGACATTCTTGGTATAGTTGAAGGTTGGAGAGACGACGAAACTCACAATCCGGATATACCTGCCGTCTCACACAATAGGGGTATGACTCCGTTTGTCTTCGTTCCTTTCCAAGAGGCAAGTAATCCGTAAAAACTCTTGCTTTCTGAAATCTATATAGTTCATGTCGATTACATATGATTTGATCTGAATCTGTATTGTAATTAATGATGTAGGTGGACCATTCGGTTTTGAACTTGCCACCGGAGAAAATGGATTACTTTGTCACTGGCTAAAAAGACACAAACAACGTTTCTGTACAAAAAGTTGTATCATAGAATTAATAAGTTATAAGTTTTTCTTTTCAACCACATTAGTGTTTGTTGCTGTTACTGTGAAAAAGACAAAAGACATTTTGGGAATTTGTTGTATACAGAAACATTTAAAGAAGCTTCTTTATAATGTAAGCCAAGTATCTTATGTTCTTAGCTTCCGTACGGTGAAAAGAAAAAAAAGGTTCTTACCTTCCGTACATGATAGTAATTGTGATTTGTGAACATCTCCCATCGGAAGTTTGGTGAGAGTTCGAACAATACGTAGAAGACATGAGTCCATTTTTGGCTCCTTTGGATTTGGGTTTTGAGTATATGCAAGCTGATGATTGTAGATGATTACTAGTGTTTGGTGAATAAGCTGTTGAGTACATGCAAGCTAAGAGATATTGTGTGGCCCGGCGTCCTTCTGCGGATCTGTGAGCCAATCTTGTCCGAAGGATGGAAACACAATCTTTCTGTGGCTCTTAAGACAAATCCGAAAAGACAAGTGTAGTTTGGTGTTAACCACTATTTTGTCTCCATAAATTGGAGTATCACATAAAACTTCTCCGATTTCACGAAAGGATGCAACAATGCAATTAATCTTGACTCGAACTACTCTCAAATGCTAGAGGAAAACATCTTATTTGACGTAGCCATCCAAAACCTAAATGAAGTTAGTTATAGTTTTAATACCAAACTAGATAACGGGCCCGCACCATCCCGAGGTAAACAATATCAATATTATTTGAATGGTTTTAATACCAAATTTTCATATTCATGTTACCCAAAAATCGGGAAGAAAAACCGATCCAAACCGTCCCAAAAATTGGAGAAAAAATCCGATCCGAACCGTCCCGAAAAACCATAGGCCAGTATTGTACTGAGTGGGTGTTTCATATAGGCCGAGTATAAATTTGGCCGTATCTGATGAGAGTCGACATCGAATGTCGGCACAAAAAATTATTGATTTAGTCGACGTTGAAACGATATTGATATTTTAATTTGATGACTCAACATCATGAGAATCAAGCAACGATGGACACGTGTCGGTTGCGTCTCGAAAAGAGCTCTGTAAGCTTATAAAATGCGATGTAAATTTCTCGTCCGCCAAAATAAAAATGAGAGAAGCTTATCGGACGGAGGAGGCTTGAGCCTTCTTGCAGTCGCAGCTAAGAAAATTCAAATTAGGGTTTTCGAAGATGGCGAGGACGGCGATTGGGAGCAGCAGCGCGGGAGGGAAAAACACGGCGGGGCAATTTTTTCTGGCGACGCTTCTTCTTTGGCTTGTTTCCGTCGTGTTTGAGATCGTTTTCAATCTCAGGACGGAGCTTCTCTGGGTGATTTTCGGTGGATGTTTCTTTCAATTGGTGAATTGGTTGATTCGTTCATGGCTATCTCGTGACCCTCTCTTTGTTAACACCTCCGTCTCTCTTTTGCATTCAATCATCACCTCCGTATCAGGTTGTTAATATGAGAATTGGTGTTCACATTTTGTCAATTTAGCTCTAAATCTTCTTTGTCACTGTGTGTTTTCGCTCTTGCGTTTGTTCATTGCTCCTGATTGAATCAATTGCTCTGTGCTATTTCTATATGTTGAGACTTGGTTTATGCTCTTGAATGTATCTATTGTGGTTGTGTGTGTGTTTGTGTGTGTGTGTTGCAGTTATTTCTTCACCAAGCTTTACTGATTATGATTTTGCATCTTTCAACATCGAACTTTTGTTACTACAGTGGTTTTCGTTCTGCTTAATCAGTGCTTAGCCAAAGGTTTAGATGAGATGTTTGATCATTCGGAGCTTGTTGGTGGTTCGTGGAAATGGGCATATCCAGCTTTGTGTTTCTCTTGCGGCTATTTTGCGTATGACCAGTGGGATATGCTTCAGTATCGGTTATACAGCGGCTTAATACCTTCGATACTTGTTCACCATCTCGTCCTCCTTGTCTGCTTCACGTTGGCTCTATACCGAAATGTAACCATTAACTACCTCATTCTTACTCTCATTTGTGAGGTAATGTTTCCACTTGTTTGATATATAGACTACAATTTTAACTCCACAACATCTATTTTATTCGAAACCAATGCGACATTTGTTTACGTTGATGTGTAATAAACAGGTGCATTCGATCTTTCTGCACGTGAGGAAGCTAAGGAGAATGGCGGGAATCAGAGACAGCAACACGGCATTGGTGAAACTGGAATGGGTGCTAAACTGGGCAGCCTTTGCGGTAGCGAGGTGCATTCCTCACATTCTCATCACGTTTAAGCTGATCAAAGACGCACACAGGTTTGGGAAAGGCGTTGAGTTACCGCTCGCTCTGTGTGGTATGGCGGGAATGAACATCCTCAATGGGGGACTCGGATTGGATCTGTTTCATGCTTTCAGAAGAGAGAGGAGCAACAGAAGAAATCAAGAGAACAGTGATCAGCACAACCATGGAGAATAAATTAGCCAATTTAGAAGCCATCATCAAACTGAATCCATGGTTTGATGAATGACTACTCTCACACACATCTGTTGTTTTATATTCGAGAGGCTTTGCTACTAAGTTGTATCAGTTCTCAGATTTGTTGCATGTACCAATCAAAACTGTATGTAAATGTTATTTGTTATCGATAACAGTTAGGATTGGGCATTTGCTTTATGGGCTAAGATTAAATTTAGACATCGTCCTGAGATTTGAAGCCCAGTGGAATCTGTACTACATTTTGATTATCACTATATTAATTTGAGGAGACGGAGAAAGAAAATTTTGAATTTTTAAGACGAGTTGTCAAGCTTAGAACGATTAGAGGAGTTATTAACCGATATAAAAATTCAAACTTTTTATATTTAATCGTGACATTAATTACAATCCATAATAGTTAAGATATTTGTTTTATCCCACATCGACTGTGAAACTATAGAAGAGTAATAAAATTACAGTATAAAATAGAGCTCTCATGTTCAATTGCAAATCATCTTTCTTCACATGAATGTGTTCGGTTTAAATAAATTGAATCGAATAGTAATTATTTTTGGTTCAAAAAAAAATTGAATTGTTTTTTTTTGTCAAAAAAACTCAAATCATTTAACGTTTTGATTTTCATTTAAATTTTTTGAATAAAAAGGATAAAAATTTATAAATAATTAAGTTTGAAATATTTTGATAAAAATATTTTTTACTACATTTTTAAAATTTCATGAATAATAAAAAATTGTTAAATTTTTATAAGAAGTCCAATAAGTCTTAAGCATTAAAAAAATTTAAAGTGATGTTTTATTTTGTCTCATATTGTTTATACGAGTTGTGAAGAACAATAAACTTATTGTATAAAATAGACTTCGCATGTTCACTTAGAAGACATCTTTTATCATGTTTTATATATTTGGTTTTAAGTAATCGAAATGACTAATAATTAATTTTATAGGTTGAAAATAATTTGAAATGAGTTAAAATGTAATTAAATGAGATTTGATTTACAATTAAATCACACTTCGTATAACTAAATCGTACTAAATATTTATTTGGTAGTTTTTCGATTGGATTGTTAGCAAGAATATCAGCCTAAACCTTTTATGTAAGTAAGATATCATCATTTTATTAATATTAAATAGTTTAGGTAATTAGCAATAATACATAGTTTTATTATTTTTAAAATTTATCAACCACAAGATTATATGGTAAGATTGATATTTATGTATTTAATGTGATCTTATTTTGTTTAAATTGTGAGCAAATTTCGGAATACGCATTCGATTTGTAGTTAAATTTGTAGTTAATGTGATCACATTTTTGATCTTATATTTTTGTGAGAATCACTAATAAAAGATTTTTTATGTTTCAAAATGCCTCAAATATTCTCTAATATCAAGTACGCTACCCGCTATATAAAGATGTAGCCAACTCTACATTCCAAAGCATCAAACACTCAAAACAGAAGAAGAATAAGGTTAATCATGGTTCAAAAAAAAATAAAGTTTCTNGAATAAGGTTAATCATGGTTCAAAAAAAAATAAAGTTTCTGAACTAAAACCTTACAAGTCAACATGGAAGATCGTTGCAAAGATCATTCGA